>KZ808078.1:34996-48303 GCA_000696205.2 Oncopeltus fasciatus | reverse complement strand
AGCATCTATCAAAATGACATTTTAAATAAAATTAGTAGATTTTTTTTCTCTGTTTATTCAAAATTTTCAATGAAAAAAAAAGTAATTTTTCAGACTCAATATTATTGAGAATATTAAAATCTTAAATGGATTTTAGGAAAGTTTGTTCATTTTTAGATTTATATAAAATCTTTGCAAATTGTAGCTATATTTAATATATTTCTTCTCCAATTTATGTCAATTTATGTATCTCAAACAGCATGAGGGGGATTCTCAAAACAGAAAGAAAACTTTAACAACAAAAATGTATTTTTCATGAAAATTGAAAGAAATATTTACGTATATTAAATTTCTATATATATCTTAGATATCTTCATAGAATATCTTCTTCCTTATTTGCTTATTATTGAACATGAACATAATAATGAAATTGATGTTCGAATAAAAATATTGCAAATAAATAAATAAATAATGAGCATAATAAATGAGAATATTTAACTCATTGAGACTTGATACAATATTCTATAAAAACAAGTAGGTAAAACATTTATACAATATGCTAATCGTCATTTTCCGTTTAAATAACAAAATATAAAGAATAAATATATATATATTTGTATTGTTTCAGGCACGCTACAACAAAGATAACAATAAACCTACTAACCTTATTAAAAATTGAGTTCATAACGCTGGAGATGATTGTAGCAATCAAATCATTAATGATTATAATCATTTATCAACTCATCTAAAGAGTGGAGGCAGTTGTTGATTCTTTTGTTTGCATGTCAAATAAATTCATACAGATTCAAAATGTTTTCTCAATTGCAAATTGTTGCTCTTCCTTAATAGGATTATGGGACTGATTTGTAATTTAGGGGCCAATTTTAAAAACATTCAAAAGTTGTGTCATCTATTCTTATTACACAAATTTAATATGAATTTGCGGTCAAAGGGTTCGGTGGAAAAAATAGAAATGTTTTTCAAGTCAAATGTGAGTCCGTCATGGATGACTGTTTTTTTGAAAACGTTTTAAGTTAATGTCATTTTTTTATTTTTTCATTTATTTATTTTTATTATTTTTTTATTGTATGCGTAATTTATGAAGTCATGCTAACGTGAACAGATTTATATTCATGTTGGAAATTGCTACAATGCTATATATACAATATCCATAAGGACATGTGAGTTAAAATATTCTTTCACGTAAAAATTGTTTGTTAATAACTCCAGGATTGTTCATTTTAGTCTGTAGTTTTATTATTTAATTTAATAATTCTAAAATTAGTAATCTGATTGAAGATTAAATATGTTATTTTCGAATAGTGAAATTTACAAAAAGTCAATGGAGATGAATAGGATAATCCAAAGAATTATGTATTATTTATAATCAGGAAAACGGGATATTTAAGCTCCGGAAATTCCCCCCGAGAGTTGAGAAAAAAACTACACTTTTCCCAGTAAGCTCCCTCGGTAAGCCTCTTAAAAAAAAACAGAGCTTGATGTATTGTCGGAAAATATTGTAAGATTAATGAAAAACCATTAAGAAATAGTAGAAAGTTATATTTTTTTGTTCAGTGATGAATATTCTGGATTAGCATTAGGGGCAATTTTATTTAAGTTGCTCATGTTACTTTGGAAAGGGGTTATAAAGATAACCAACCAACACTGCTGAATTATGAATTTTGGCATTTTTTTTTTCGGTTTTTTCTTCCAACTGTTAAAGTCTATCAGGTATCACCGTACCTGATACTCTTAAATCAGAGACATAAACATATATAACAAAGTATGTATATGTAACTTATTTTAAATGCTTTATATGTATCAAATTTTAAATGTGATTTGAAATACAATTTTTTATAGAAATAAATCAAATTGTTTAACTCTTATTTAATCCCTTTAGAGCTATAGGATTAAACTTATGTGAAACCAGGTATCAATTTAGAACATATGAAATATAAAATTAAAATCCATGAATATTGGTTGAGATGTTTTTCAATTACCTTAAATTGTTTATGCATAAAATAAAATATATAAAAAAATAGTAAATTATGACAAAAATAAGAAAAAAATATATTTATATTACAAACAACAGATTGGGATTCAATGTAATTTGAGAGGAACAAAGACAAGATCTGCTAAAGTCGATATGTTTAGCAATTTGGCTACTTGTTAGCATATATTAAGCTACAAATTATAATATATAGAAATAGTATAAGGTTAGCAAAGCTGGAGTTCAAAACAAACCTTCATCAAAATCCTTGCAGGTGTTTTCGAGAAAAAAAGGAGCCGTGCATACAATTTATGACGTAGAGATATATTTTTAATTTATATTACTTGTTTCTGAATTTCTGAAAATATAAGTTACCCAAGATTGTGTGGTGTGAAAAAGGGGTTATAAGAGTTTTTTTTTATTGAATTAAAAGAGCTAAAGGATTTTTAAAAATTATTTTTTAAGAAATATGTAAATATGGATTTATTACGGAAATAGTAATAATAAAGACAGTTTGAGTGTTTTTTTTTCACGAAATTCGTAAGTCTGTTGGTAAGAAATCTATTTGCTGCAGATGTTGCTTAAAGTGTATGAAGGCTTTTTAGACAATATTTAGTTTCATTCGCTATTCGTAAGTCAAACGACAAACCAATACTTTTATATGCCCTAAAAAGTAACAGGAAATAGAAATTCATCGCTCACTGTATGACGTCAGAACAGAAAGGTAAATATTTGCTGAGTACCTCAGCCTCCCTGGAAAGCATAAATATCTCGCTGGCAGTATATTTGTGTTTTTTCGAATGCCGTAAGAAAAATTAGAATTATCACCCCTGGGTTGGCTTGGAGAAAATTGCACAACCTACATTGCCAAGTAAATAAATAAAGAGATAATTGGCTTAGTCAGAAAAGTAAAAAAATCAAATTGTATTCACATATTTACTTGCTTAATTGCACTATGTTCCCTAACATTTTATAATTTTAAAAAATGACCATTTTTCGATCAAATATTTGTATTATTATACCACTCATATAAAATACAATTAACACTAAGAGTGTATTCCATTGTTATCGACCGTCATTAGCCATCTACAAGCCGATTTCTCGAAACCACAATTTTACCATTCCTTGGAGGACGAGCATTTTTTAAAAATTAGAATAAAACCCTTTTTCACTTGATCAAAGCAGGATAACTATCAGACAATTTCGCGTAAGATCTTTCCAGTTGATCAGTAGTAATGTTTAGAGTTCATAGAGCATCTATCAGGTATCCATACTTCCAAAAAATATGTATTTTAAAAGGAGAGTTTTTTTGACCGTAGATATTATTATTAGATGATTTTAGTTGGGGTTCGGTAAAGGTAAATACAAAAAAAAAATACAAATTTAAAAAAAGTGTATTTTTTTAAAATATTATCTGCCAACGTATCGGCTTACATTGTAAGCTATCTTCAGGGCTGTCTATCATGAAGATGAGAGAGGACGTCCTGTCCCTAAGTTCACATTTCCATGACTGGAATGTCTCTAAAACATTATGTATTAATGATAGAATGTTATCAGATATCTGGATGTGTACATATCAGAGAGTTATCAGACAAGTTCACATTTCCATGACTCCTCACATTTTCAGTCATGGAAATGTGATCTTAGGGACAGGACGTCCTCTCTCGTCTTCATGAGAACATGAAGGTGGCTTACAATGTAAGGCGAAACGTTGGCAGATAATCTTTTAAAAAAATACATATTTTTTAAATTTGTATTTTTTTGGATCTACCTTGATCGAACCCCAACTAAAATCATCTAATAATATGGTTTTTATTTTTCAAAATCTCCCTTGCAGCAATCGGAAAATCAATTTTACAGGCATCTAGCCACTGCTTATAAGTAATCAGATTTCGCTATTGCACCCACTTTTCATCACAGGTAATAATCTTTTGGTAAAATCTCATTTCAGAAACGGTTTTCAATAAATTTTAACAAATTTCTAATTTCATACTAGATTTTTGAGTAGTAAGTTCATATGGGACCAGTTTACCCCCTTTTTTTTACCTTTCCCATGGCGACTAGATGGTTACTAATAGTAACTTTCGAGACACCTCACTCTCTAGCAAGTTCGGTTCAATGCCCATTAATGGTTGCCCAATGGCCCATCTTTCTTACCAACACTGTATATTTACTGCTAAATTTTTCAAACCAAGATCGTGTATTGCGTTAGTCACGGATGCCTATTTATTCATATTAAATAATTTCAGGGGTTGCTTCAATGGCTGTGAAGTTTTTATCCAGTCTTTAAAATTATTATAATTTCGTTAGAAAGTTTCTTCTCTGAAACACACAAAGACTTTTTTTTTTTGAGGAGTCGAATGGATTTTAACAAGCTTTGAGAATGCTCTAGAGGGTATTATTAAGCACAGGAAAGAATTAAATAGGTTTAAACATTAACAGTTGGATTGGAAAAATTATATCTGATAAAACGGTTTTTTCTTTTATATAAAATATAAATACATTTTTTTATTCCATATTTGCTTTGTAAAAAACTATGGGAGGATAGTATTGCCAAAGAATAAAAAAATTTGTAAGTTCTTGTTACATGTAGTAAGGTATTGGTTTACAATTCAAGTTTGCTATCAGTAGTTGATCTGTTTCATTTTTCGGCTAGACAATAAATTTCTTGGAGAAAAATTTTCGAATTTCTGTATTCTGGTAGAAAAGTAGCCGTTGGTACACTGAGTTGTAGTAAGATTTGTAATTTGATATTTAACTGCTTGTGTGAGTGGAATTTTAGTGACATATGCAAAGTTTTGCTGGGTTTCTACATAAAGAAGGCCATTCTTTAAGCAGTAAGTGAATTATAGTTAATTTATAGAAAGATAGGGGTTGGAGACGGCAGGAGCAGGCCTGCTTCAAAGCCTATCCCCTTTCTGCTTGCTCAGAGCCCCAGAAGGACTAAAGAGCTCCAATTACCACACACTAGCACCAGGTAAGCACACCACCAACGATGCTGAACAGACAATAGACATAGGGAATGAGAACATATCCCGGCCCAGAATCCTTTTCAGCCTCTTCTGAACATTACAGGAGATGGATGCTAAAACAGTCTCCTCTCACACAGCCTGCCATCTCCCATGTTTGTGAGGAGTATTCAGTGTGTTTCAATGTGTTGTGTGCAATCAACTCAAAGAGCAATTCGGCCGTGGACGATAAACCTGTGTCAATAGGCAGTATGACAAAAAAAATCATGCTAGATAGCCCTGCTACTAATAGAGGCAATATAAATTACCTCAAAGAGACAAACACATAGCATAACACATACCAAATCAAGGAGGAGTGTGCTATCAGAGTTGTCACCATCTCCATCACATCACTCTCATTAATCACATAAAAGAGAAGATAACTGATCTTACCTTCCTGTTGAGAAACGCCATCAATTTCACTGTAAGTAGGCCTGGTAAAATGCACCTGTAAAGACTCCACAGCCAAGAGTTTTTGTGAATCTTGAGCCTACAAACAACGAGTAGCAATGCTTTTTATAATATGAATTTTTATCTTGTTTACGTAAAGCACATCCTCACTCTGCTATCGTAATATACGATTGGAGAAGCTTCATACTCGCAGTGACTTTGTTCAATAACTCAAATTCCAACTATATGGCCGGAAAAAAAGCTACTGTGAGTTCGGGCCCGATTTGTCAAATGTGGAGGTACATACTACAGTGGCCTGCAAGAAGACTCGCAGCCCACCTGCTGTCTGTACATTGTGTCAGAAACCAATTATAAAGGTTGCCAAGTCTATATAGTTTAAAACAGCGGACTCAGCCAACCCGAAAACTTGGCGAACGCCGCTAGTTTAAAGACCTCCACCACCCCCTACCCATAGATAAGTCTAAGCAGAATTTTGTATTTCCAGGTGGCATACTTGGCCCAAGAGAACTAATGCTTGATGGACCCGGTATGATATTCGAAGAATTCTGAAACACCATGTACTCTCTGCTCCCTTTCGTCGAGAAGGATTTGTTTCAGGGCCTTTCATGGCAAAGACAAGGGCCAAATGCTTGCTCAGAATCTCAAAGAAACAACCAATCCTCATACAGATCGTGATAATTTGTCTGGTCATACTATTAACTATATCCTCAATACCTATTGAAACTTTAACCTCTTCTGAGGTCAAATAAGTAATTAAACTTGGCTATCACATAATACTTAATACTCCAAAGTCTCCCCCAAAAAGCAATTATTTCTCTGACCTACCTCAAAAATTTTTTTCCTTCAAAATACTCATTTTCTACTCCTCTGGAAAATTTCCTGACTGACTCTCTACAAGACTTTATTAGGACCAAACGTTACTTACGGTTAAGAAACGCACATCTAAGCCTTTTAATATCCAACGAATGTAATCTTCCTAACAATTTTAATATCCCATATGTCCAAGACCTCATCTTAACCCGATTTACACTATTCCACAGTAAACTCCCATTCAATCCTATTCAATGAGCCCAATCATTGTTGTCCAACTCGAAGCCCTCCCCATCCACTAAAAGGAAGAGGGTCATCCTTAAATTTTGGCTTAATGCTTACATTTTCTGGGAATAGAGTCACTGTGGACCCTTTCTCTTAGCACAGTGATCTTAATTTTTTTGGTATATATATTTATATATNTAAAAATAATAATAATCATAATAATTAGTATAAAATATCGATGTTTGTAATATTGTGTTATGAATTAAAAATATTTTTTTTAAATTGTTAAGAAGTCTGTAATTTATTTTGTATAAGGAATAAAATGATAATAATAATGAAATTTAGTAAATACAATTACGGATTTTAAAAAATGGTTAGATGTGCAGTGTTGGAGTTTTAGAACCGCGACTATTTGGCTTTGAAGTAAGTAAGGAAAAAAATATATGCGGTGTCAGGTTAAGCCTTTAGCTCCCAAAGATTTGAACAGATGTCCGGATTAACCTGGCCTTAGGCTCCCAAAGATATCGCTTAAACTTTTTAATGTAAGTCAAGAGAAGGAATTCGTCCGATAATAGATACTACTATGGACTCAGGAAGTTGTTGATCAACAGCCTAGTTAGCAGAAAAACGAAGATCATTCTCTATAAGACATTGATCAAGCCCGCACTCAAGTACGGCTCAGAGACGCGGGCAGAGGTCAAGGAATTATTATTATTTGAAAGGAAACTCTTCGGGGAATTTATTGGGGTGGTCTGCATCATTAATCAATGAAGGGTTGATGCTAGATTTACAGGCAGTACGATGACCTCCAAGGATATTCCGGTTGGTTGGTTCATGTTGCACGGATGACCGAAGAAACTATTCATAGGAGCCTCCTGTACGAATAGCTGCAAGAAAGGAGAAGAGTAGGAAGGCCAAGGTTTCGTTGGACGGACTGTCTGACCAATAATGCTAGGACTTTTTGTCATTAGACGCCGGATTGTGACAGCACATAACATGGACGCACGGCGCTTGTTTTCTTAGGAAGTCAAAACTCTTTAGGGGGTTGTGGAGCAGAGTTTTGTTAGTTTTAGAACTTAAAGAAAAACACAAATTTCATATAGTTATTAAATTATAACTGAAGAAAACAAACATTTATAAGATAACGGAAAGTAAGTCTGACTAAATCTATCACTTTATTTAAGTAGTTTATTTATTTCTTCACCCAAGGATTGTATGATTCATTTAAGTAACATTAAAATCCCTGTCTAGTCCATGAACTATAACGATTTCTTCAGATATTAGGACTTAAAGAGTATTGATATATTCGAACTATATCATATATCTAGTATGTTAAAATTTTTAAATATGGATTTTGTGCCTGAAGTGTAATAGTTTTATGTAAACCCGCAATTCTCTAAAGGAATGCATGCATGGTAGTTTATTACATGAGTGCACTTGGAAGAATGTCCAGATTGGCAGACGTTTCCAGAATTTAGTAACAACTGACTATACATGTGAAATAATTTTAAATGTAGTCTTATATGTTACAGTTCTAAATACATTTTTTTATATTAATATACATATANTATTCTATATATTATAAATGATGATAAATATCATTTGTGGAATCATCCGTAGTATCTCCTTACTGAAATCTCACCGAAAATTGGCTCAACAATCACAGCAATTTTCGTTTCCTTTTTTAAACTACGTATTGAAAATCTATTATTGATGGAGAAACACTATTTTAGACGGTGACTATAGCCGTGTACTGTTTTATGATAATTTAATGTCCTCGTTTACATGTGTATGCTGACTGCAAGAGGGATGACTGAGAACTGTTTATTGATTAATTGTGATTATTATAATTACCTTTTGATTTCAAATAGATCCTGTAGTTTTTTTAAACATTTTTTATCTCTTCAATAGAAGTTTACCTTATTCGATCTATTATTTGCCGTCCCAAACCAGAAGTTTCGTCATAATCTAATGTTTATTTTTACCCTTCATTTTTGTCAAACTTGTAATATAAAACACAACATTAACTAACATGAAATATTAGAGTTTACATAATTTTTTTCTTTTCTTACATAAGCAAAGTGAAGTAAAATTATTCAAGAGTGAACGAGAATACATTATATACCCTTTTTTCTAATAAACCTTTGATAATAATTAATTTTATATTTTTGGATAACTATCAATTATTCACATTTGTTCATTCTATTTTTAAAAATTATTCCATATGTGTTA
The DNA here is from genome assembly GCA_000696205.2 of Oncopeltus fasciatus. Lineage (NCBI taxonomy): Eukaryota > Metazoa > Arthropoda > Insecta > Hemiptera > Lygaeidae > Oncopeltus > Oncopeltus fasciatus. The sequence continues at coordinate 39,648 of KZ808078.1, read as the reverse complement.
ATTGTATTATTCTATAAATTGAAAATTTACAGACATTATATAAAAAAAATAAGCTTATAATAGTTTAGACAAAGTATTTAAAATACTGGCTTAGAATTTAATATGAAAATTTATCATTTCCTTGTCTTAGGCACGACAATGACTTTATGGATTTTATTTTTCATTAAAGAAGTCTTGTATTTCCTCGAGGATGGAGGCTTTTTTGCATGCACACGCTCAACAACAAATCACTGGGGGCTTTAGCATGATAGAGTGGACGAAAATCCCAGCCACAGTGGGAGTCCGACTGCCGAAGGACAATGACGTAGTGGATGTGTGTAATTAGGCCGATGTATCTTCGCCAAAATGACAACACTGATTGACTGAAAAGCTGACGGATAAATCCCAGGCTGTCTTCAATCACTGTTGATACCCGTCAAAGACTCCTTCAAACAAATCAGACAAGCCTTCTCTTCATTCCAACATGAGCGGAACATTGATCTAATTAAGAGGAATATTGCGAGAACAATATGCACCAGACGGTACCTAATAACTATTCACCCAACAATTCAATGTAAATAATAAATTAAGTAAATCAAGTGATTAATTAATAATATCGGTCATGATTTATTTACCGTAGAACAAGAGTCTCTCTTTCCACATCATCCTATTTGCCCTGATGAAGGCTTTAATTATAGGCTGAAACGTTAGCGAAAGTAAAAAACTTTTTTTTTTTAAATTCTTTATAATTGTTAGCAAAAATGTCAGACCATTTGTCGCTTTGTGATTTTTCTAAGAGTAATTGGAGAAATGATAATATAACCTTTCTTTGGTTGATGGCTCCACTGTTTCTTAATTAAGATCCTGTACGATTTATATTTTATTTTACACTGATGTTTGCTTTGTAAAAAACTATGGGAGGATAGTATTGCCAAAGAATAAAAAAATTTGTAAGTTCTTGTTACATGTAGTAAGGTATTGGTTTACAATTCAAGTTTGCTATCAGTAGTTGATCTGTTTCATTTTTCGGCTAGACAATAAATTTCTTGGAGAAAAATTTTCGAATTTCTGTATTCTGGTAGAAAAGTAGCCGTTGGTACACTGAGTTGTAGTAAGATTTGTAATTTGATATTTAACTGCTTGTGTGAGTGGAATTTTAGTGACATATGCAAAGTTTTGCTGGGTTTCTACATAAAGAAGGCCATTCTTTAAGCAGTAAGTGAATTATAGTTAATTTATAGAAAGATAGGGGTTGGAGACGGCAGGAGCAGGCCTGCTTCAAAGCCTATCCCCTTTCTGCTTGCTCAGAGCCCCAGAAGGACTAAAGAGCTCCAATTACCACACACTAGCACCAGGTAAGCACACCACCAACGATGCTGAACAGACAATAGACATAGGGAATGAGAACATATCCCGGCCCAGAATCCTTTTCAGCCTCTTCTGAACATTACAGGAGATGGATGCTAAAACAGTCTCCTCTCACACAGCCTGCCATCTCCCATGTTTGTGAGGAGTATTCAGTGTGTTTCAATGTGTTGTGTGCAATCAACTCAAAGAGCAATTCGGCCGTGGACGATAAACCTGTGTCAATAGGCAGTATGACAAAAAAAATCATGCTAGATAGCCCTGCTACTAATAGAGGCAATATAAATTACCTCAAAGAGACAAACACATAGCATAACACATACCAAATCAAGGAGGAGTGTGCTATCAGAGTTGTCACCATCTCCATCACATCACTCTCATTAATCACATAAAAGAGAAGATAACTGATCTTACCTTCCTGTTGAGAAACGCCATCAATTTCACTGTAAGTAGGCCTGGTAAAATGCACCTGTAAAGACTCCACAGCCAAGAGTTTTTGTGAATCTTGAGCCTACAAACAACGAGTAGCAATGCTTTTTATAATATGAATTTTTATCTTGTTTACGTAAAGCACATCCTCACTCTGCTATCGTAATATACGATTGGAGAAGCTTCATACTCGCAGTGACTTTGTTCAATAACTCAAATTCCAACTATATGGCCGGAAAAAAAGCTACTGTGAGTTCGGGCCCGATTTGTCAAATGTGGAGGTACATACTACAGTGGCCTGCAAGAAGACTCGCAGCCCACCTGCTGTCTGTACATTGTGTCAGAAACCAATTATAAAGGTTGCCAAGTCTATATAGTTTAAAACAGCGGACTCAGCCAACCCGAAAACTTGGCGAACGCCGCTAGTTTAAAGACCTCCACCACCCCCTACCCATAGATAAGTCTAAGCAGAATTTTGTATTTCCAGGTGGCATACTTGGCCCAAGAGAACTAATGCTTGATGGACCCGGTATGATATTCGAAGAATTCTGAAACACCATGTACTCTCTGCTCCCTTTCGTCGAGAAGGATTTGTTTCAGGGCCTTTCATGGCAAAGACAAGGGCCAAATGCTTGCTCAGAATCTCAAAGAAACAACCAATCCTCATACAGATCGTGATAATTTGTCTGGTCATACTATTAACTATATCCTCAATACCTATTGAAACTTTAACCTCTTCTGAGGTCAAATAAGTAATTAAACTTGGCTATCACATAATACTTAATACTCCAAAGTCTCCCCCAAAAAGCAATTATTTCTCTGACCTACCTCAAAAATTTTTTTCCTTCAAAATACTCATTTTCTACTCCTCTGGAAAATTTCCTGACTGACTCTCTACAAGACTTTATTAGGACCAAACGTTACTTACGGTTAAGAAACGCACATCTAAGCCTTTTAATATCCAACGAATGTAATCTTCCTAACAATTTTAATATCCCATATGTCCAAGACCTCATCTTAACCCGATTTACACTATTCCACAGTAAACTCCCATTCAATCCTATTCAATGAGCCCAATCATTGTTGTCCAACTCGAAGCCCTCCCCATCCACTAAAAGGAAGAGGGTCATCCTTAAATTTTGGCTTAATGCTTACATTTTCTGGGAATAGAGTCACTGTGGACCCTTTCTCTTAGCACAGTGATCTTAATTTTTTTGGTATATATATTTATATATNTGAGCTAAGTTTTCTTTTATTAAATTTTTTTTTGTAAACGTCTACTTTCCAGCTAATTTCGATTTATCCTCCCTTATTTTCCCAAATTAAGGGACCAATCCTGGGAATACTTTGTAGTCTAGTATCCTAGCCCTTTATTATTTGGAGTGCTTACGACGCCTATGTAGTCGGCTTGCAGAAGTTTTTTTATTAAAATAAAAAAATAATTCTACATATTAAAATGCCTGCGACTAAAGCCTGTGTTATGTATATCATGATTAAACAACACAAAACAGTTTGCGTTCAGTTAACAGTCTTTTCTCCCACATGTGCTCGACTGGAATTGTTTCAACTTCTATATATTTTCTTTTAACGGCTGTGCAAGTATTTTTTTTTAAAGATTTTAATACTTATAATAATTTCTTTGAAGCTCCAAGAGAAGCTAGCTTAATAATAAGACCATTAAGTTTAATTACAGTCCATAAATATAAATAAATAAAAATAAAGAGATGTTTTAATTTGCTAGAAGAAAAATAAATAAATTTAGCATCCTTGGGTATTAAATTGTAAAGTGAAAAACATTCATTCACTGTGCAATTCAAATGAGAAATAAGGCCACCAGGCAGGAGGCTACGTCATCTAAGTGGATATCCCATATTTCATTTTAAAGATGGATATAAATAAGGTAAATGAAGAAATTTCATTTACAAGCCACTGAAAAAAAATGAGCGTAAAAAGTAAGACAGTTAAAGTTTGCTCTGAAGTGGCCGAGAAGGTGGGATAATATTTTTTTTAAATTTACATTTTGAAAGATGATTGTGTTTATGAACTTTTGGAACGAACCTCAACGACCTCATAAACCGTCTACCCTCACGGTCATATCTCAGTTGTACCTCTTTATCCCAATTATAAAACATTTCTATTACCCTATTCTCTATTTTTAAAAAAACCCCTATTATATGCATAGTTTTTTAAGTGTAAAATTACATTTAAGGCCAAGTTTGTGTCCCAGTGTTGAAACCTATTGTTAGTGAAGCAGTCTAGAAATCTCTGCTTCCCCCAGATGTAATTCAGGCATAACAAGAAAATTAAGTGAGGCCACTATTCGGTGGGGGGAGGTAATTTCCTCCGACTGATGGGGTGACCGAGGTAGGACAGTCCCCCGGGCTCGGGCCAGCTCGGCCAAGATTCTGCCCGCCCCTGTCAATATAGACTCTATCGATTTGGGTATTAAGTCGGAAACTAGTATGAATTATAGCTGCTCCCGGAGTTGCAGGCTATTTATATACTCCCGATCGAAAGGGGAATACCAAGCCTACAATTTTCAAATATATAGTAATAAAGTAGAGATAAGTGGTAATTTTGTTTCTAAAAAAAGGAAAATAATTAACAAAAAGTTTTCTAATTAAAACACATTAAGCATAAAAAATTTAAATAAAAAAATAATTTAAAAGTATCTTTTTCCATTGTACATGAAGGTCTAAATGATAAAAATGGTAAATGTTTCCTTGAGATGAAAAGCACCTCACTTTAGTGTGGAATGTTGACCGTCAAGTTCGAAGAGAGGATTGTCGGGAATTCGGTCATGGTAGTTGAGCGATTCAATAAACATAAACATATATATATATATATATATATATATATATATATATATATATATATAT
>KZ808077.1:248709-260505 GCA_000696205.2 Oncopeltus fasciatus | reverse complement strand
TTTTTTTTTTAAATATTAACATTAACTTTGATTTTTATTTCTAGTTATAAAGTTCTTTTTTAAAGCTATGGAATGGTCTGAATTGCTTCTGACAGTTTTTTTTCTTCTCCTCTTTCCTTGCGTATTTAGTAATAATTAATATAAAAACTAATGTTCATTATTCTGTACTCATGGATATTTCTATTTTTAGCAACTTGAAACTGAATTGGAAGAAGAAATGATGCCACCAGATGATGACACCAGCTTGGTATATCTTTTAAAATTTAACTTTTTTAAGAAATGTTTTAACTTTTTGTTGTATTTATTCTATTTAATTAATGTGAATTAATGAATGAGTTAATTATTGAAGAACATTATTTATTTTGGAGAATATAACTAATCAAGTACAAATGCAGTGATCCTGTAATACATCAATAAATTCCACCAGTCAAGATTAATGACACTCGTCTTGTGTGTGTGTGTGTGTGTGTGTGTGTTATTTTGTTGAAAATTGCCCTTGTAAATAAGTCTCAAATTCATTTCTATGAAGTAGACATGTATTGTTAGTAAATTAGGTGTTCTGTTGTATCATTAATTCTTTGCATTGATTAAGCTTGCTGCACCATTAGTTAGATCAAGTTTATTAGAGATTATTGAGTACTATAAGTAATTTTTAATTAAATTGAATTCATAATTATTTTTCTTAAACTATTGTGGATGGTGATAGTTTTTATTTATGCTTTTCTTATTATGCGACTTTTGTTATTTTTATACTTTCTGCTTTTGAGAATTCAAATCTTTGTTTTAAGTATTCATATATTCCTCTATGAGATTACTTGCTGAAAGAGGCTTTGAATTTTGAGATTATCTTTAGGGAAAACAATGGCAACTACCTTTTGGGGTCCTGACAATTATCCTTGCATTATTTCTGGTTCTGGCCTAAAGCAGTTAGTCATAATTTGTTTTTGTTAAACTTTTATTTATTTATTACATTTATGTTAAAATGAAAATGTTATGTAATTTGATTACAATGAAGAACATAGAACAAAATAAAAATAACATTCAATGACAATTGAATGAGGAGAGAGGAGAGAAGGTGACCAATGACACCACTCTCAAATTATTTACCAACTCTGTTCCCATGAGGCCATATTCGATTGTGTCTATGGGGAGGGTTGTAGATAGATAGATTTAGTATATAGAGTTTGTTAGGCGATCAACGTCTAGGTTATTACGCTTTTAGGAAGGGTTTTAGGGGGTTAGTGTTGGAGGATGGTATGGCAATTTACTGTGGAAAAGGGTGAAGCGGGTGGAAATTAGGTCTTGAATGAAAGGGATATTAAAATGGTGGTGAAGGGAGGTATTGGATACATAATAGGGAGCTTCTGAGATTATTCTGAAGATTCCTTGGATGTTAAATGATTTGACAGCGCCGTAAATTTCTACACCGTACGTCCAGATTGGTCATACTAAGTTCTTGTAGAGCAACAGTTTGTTTTCTATTATAAGATAGGATTCCTTATTCATGGGTCTATATAGGAGTCCATGTCATCGATTGAGTTCTTGTCTTTTAATTTTAGTCTGTTTGCCCCATTTAAGCCGTGTGTCAAGATGGAACCCCAAATAATGATCGAAATTTGAATAATTGGTAATGGAGCATTGTTAATTTGGAGACTAATTTGTTGACCGTCAAGTTTTATGAAGAGAGGATTGTCAGGAATTCGGTCTTGGTAGTTGAAGAATTAAAAACTAATTTTTTAACAAAAAAGTTTATATTTTAGCCAATGTTTGGAACTTCAGGCCTTCATCAGGGCTGAATATGAAAAAACAAACAAAACAAAAAAAAAAAAACATACCAAAATATTATAGAAACATGCCTATATGTCATAATCTAACAAATGAATAAATTAATGAAAATTTAAAACTGTGTGTTTTATTGTTATATCGGCTATATAAAATGCATGAAAACTGGATACTGAACATATTGGAGAGAGAAAAAAAAATTCATAATATTCTGAGAGTAACACAGTCATTTTAACTACATCATGACTGATCTATTTTTTTATTTTGGAGTTGTGGAAGGGAACAGGAAGCGGATATAGGAGTGAGGTATGGATAAGAGGAATTATGTGGTTTGAGGTTCGTGGAAATATCACTGTAGGGAAGGGGAAAAAATTATTGTTAAATTTCACAATTTTAGGAAAGTTTTTTTTCTGCAATTGGAAATTAATTTGAACTCATTTTGTTTCATTGATTTTTATTATCCATTTGCCACACCATGTATGATATTTTTGAGATGATCTTGTAGGTTTTTAGAAGCAGTTTTATTATCGGGATTTGAAGATAGGATAGTCTTGTGGTCTGTTAATAGAGCAAAGAGGGTACTTGGATGGGCAGGGATAATTAATTATAATTAAAAAGTGAATCTTAAAGAGCTCTTTGTTGGAAAAGCACGGAAGATCTCAAAATTGTAATATGCAGCATATTTTCAATTTTATTCTATTAAAAATAAGGAGTCACAGCTTCACTAGTTGGGCTAAAATCAATGTATCAGTTAGGTAGAAATATTTCTTCCTTTTCAACAATTAATTAAAAACTGAAGATGGGGCCTACAATCTCCTCAACATCTGCATTAAATCTAAATGTTGAAGTGGTTTCGTGGTAAAAATTATTTGTTATTTCGACATAATAACCCAATATAAGTTATAAATAGTCATTCCTTACAACTTAATTTAAAAAGAAATGTCAGTGTTCCCATTTGGCAAAAAATAAACAATATATTTAAAAAAAAAAGAAATATTTAAGAGAAATATTTGAACGATATTTTGTGATCTCTCTAATATTTTTGTTGATTATTTAATGTATATATTATTAAGCTTGGATAACATAAAATAGCCAAGCTTAATAAGTTAAATATTGATATTAATTCCAAGTGGGTTTTTGTGTGTGTGCATGCAGGTGCACATGTGCGCATGTGTGTGTGTTATTGTTATAACAATCTGCCTCATATGGAGCATGTTGAACCATTCATTAACTCTGATCCATTTTATTCTGTTCCCTTGCACTAAAAATTATTTAACTCTGATCTTCTTAGTCTTTACCTCCTAAAACATCCTCATCCTTTCACTTAAGGCTTGTCTTCTTTCTTGTGTCCAGGTGTTTTTGATTTTCAAATTTCTTCCTATTTAGCTCTTGGGTATGAATTTATATGTATTGATTTTCAGCCTGTACATAATCCGTTAATTTGTCAGTGGGCCAAAATCTATTTCTATGTGGTTGTTTGTTGTTTATTGGAGATTTATGGCGCTCAACTGCTGAGGTTATCAGCGCTCTCCATATTTTATGATTACAATATAGTTTAAGATGATCTATCGACACAGGCCCCATCCAGACGGACAGACAGACAGAGCCCACCCCGCGGCGCCTCCCGGCCCATCATTTTAATAGAATGTAAGGACCATCATAGCTTTAGGTGACAGCCCTGTGAACGCTAGCTGCTCTATCTGTAATGTCTAGCAAATTCTTCCGTTATTTTTGTCTCATCATCTGTAAGTGTTCCGTTACAGTTAAGTGTGTAGATTTTCCATAGTTGTTTGATTTTCCTTCAATTTTTTTAATAGCATTCCAGACAATTTTGGTCGGTGTATTTTTATTAATGGATTCTAAAAACTGATGCCAAGAATTTTTTTTATTTTCATTAATGATTCTATGACATTTGGCCTGTTGCCTTTTATATTCTATTAAGTTTTCGGTTGTCATATTATTTTGGAATTTTCCAGTGTGCTCTTCGTCTGTTTTTAATTGCTTGTTTGCATTCATCGTTAAACCAGGGGACTCTTGATCATTTGGGTTTTTCTGAGGATTGAGGGATAGTTAAAGTAGCTGCTTCGATTATTGCCCTGGTGATTTGTGTGTTTCCAATGTCAGCGTCAAGTGTCTCTGGGTTTACTGTTGGTGTAAGTAATATATTTGTGTATGTAGACCAATCAGCTTTATTAATTAGCCATGTTTTGTTTCTTGTTGTCTGCTTATGATTTTTGTTAATAGTGATTTTGATAGGGAAGTGGTCACTACCATGAAGGTCTTCAAGAGGGACCCAAGATATTTTAGTGTAGAGTGAGGTAGAGGAGTCGGCAATGTCTATGGCTGAGTAAGTCCCGTAACTAGAACTAAAAAAAGTTGGTTCAGCTGTATTGAGCAGCAAGAGATTACAGCTGTCAAGAAATTCTTCTATTTATTTTCCCTTTATTTGTTGAGGTTGAGCCCCAAATTGTGTTATGAGCATTAGCATTGGATGCAAAAAGTAGTGGAGTTGGTATTTGTGCTATTAAGTTTTGTAGGTCTGTTAAATTTATCTGTAAGTCTTGTGGGAGGTAGATATTGCAAATAGAAAAGCTGATTAAAGAGTGTATTTTAGTGGCAACTACCTGAAAATTATTTTGGACAGGGATTATCTCAGAGTGGACAGATTTAGATATGGCTGTAAGTACTCCACCGTTCGCTCGTTCTCTTATGGGTCCGTCTGTCCTATAAATATCATAGTCTTTAAGAGTAAATGTGTCTTAGGTGAGTCTCTTGTAAAATAATAGTAGAGGGGTTATATTCATTAATAATTAATTTGAGGTCAATAAAATGAGATCTAATACCATTACAATTCCACTGAAAATTTAACATGTGACAAACTTGTGGTAGATTCGGAAGGAGGAAATATGGTGAAATCTCATAACCAAAAAATTGTCTCTAAGTATATGGAAACATATTGACAGACAAAAATTTATTCCTGTAAAAGGACATACACATGTATACATACTTATGAGTATAAGTGTACTTATAAAAGTGTATTTTGCAGTATACTTGTCATACATAAATACAAACGGATACATGAATAGTGAAAAATAATGGGAAAGTAAACTAATTTTTCTCAGCCTTATTTCAGTAGTTATTTTATTTTTTTTTATTTTTTTTTTTTTTTTTTGTAAAATATAGGATAAATATAATGAGTGGAATAAATAAATTTAGATCTTTATTGGAAGAAAATGACTATAGTACATGAAATATTAAATTTATAATTGTAAATGAAATTTATCATTCGTCTGTTGGTTTTGTTGGAGAACAACTTCTCTGTTTACGGAGAGATTTTCTTCCTCTTCTTCTTTTAGATTCTGTCCAGCCGTCTAAAGAAATTGTATTGGACAAGTCCTGGGGTGGGGGAGGGTTCTCGGGTCTCCCTCGGCTGGCCGAGCAAGACCGAGAAGTCTTAAGTTAAAACTTAGTTAAAACTTTTCCTTGCTTCTGCAGGGCTTTTATTTTCCTTAATTTGGATAGTTTTAATCTCCCTTTCTACTATCCAAGTTGGACAGGTTCGAGATAAGGGATGGTGAGGAGCTTTATAGTTAGCACAAAATTCGCTATTAACGCAACTAGACTCTTCGTGATCAGGGGAACAACATTTTTTACACACTTTTTTATTACATGTATTAGATGAGTGGCCAAATTGCAAACAAGAAAAACATCTAAGAGAGGAGGTAAAATAAACTTTCTAACAGGTAAATTTAAATAACCTGCTTTTATTTCAGTCCGCGGAGTAGGAGTGGAACATGTGATTATATATGTGGGAGTTGGCTGGTTATCATTTCTTCTCGTTATTTGTTTTATGTCAATTACATTCTGAGATTTTAAATTTTGCTAAAATTTCAACCGGCGTACTACACATTAGATGGTAATGACAAATTACCCCCTTACTATTGTTTAACTTTTCATGAGGTACAGCGATTACAGGTACTTGGTCAAAAAGGCTCTTAATTTTAAAAAGTTTTTGTGCCTGCCCATCATTGTATACTTGTACCAAAAGGGAGCCATCCCTTAGTTTTTTAATTGTCCGGAACCCCTCTGTCCGGAAGTGTTTGGAGGATTGTCATTGATCTGTGAAGTCTGTTTCTTTTGGTTGGTTTAAATTTGCTGGGTGCCAGTTTTTGCTGAGTTCGTAGCTGCCCTCTTTGTTGATGTTAGGGTGTTTGATAATTTCTATAGCTTATCTTATAGTCCTCTCTCGGTAGTTGTCTATCTTGGCTAGTAACTTGGTGTCTTTGAAGGAAATGATGTGGTTAGTGTAGTGAAAATGTTCAGCTATTGTAAATTTCTCGGTTTTAAGTTTCTTAACGCAAGTAATGTGTTCCTTGAGTCCTGTGGATATCTGTCTTCCCGTTTTTCCTATGTATTCAGTACCACATACACAAAGGATACTGTATATTCCGAGCGTCCATAGTCTTAAGTTATCCTTTGGGTTAGGGAGAATGTGCGAGATCATCCTGTCACCCAAAGGATGACTTAGGACTACGGACACCCGGAATATACAGTATCCCTTGCACATTAAGACAAATGGGAAGACAGATTTCCACTGAAGTGTAGAGCATGATGAGTGAAAGCTGGGTTGTTATAAATAAAGTGACACAGTCCTTGTCTATTTTACTATTTTTTTACTAATCAAATCTTTATTTCTAGAAATTTAAATATCTATTGAAATTTGGGTATGTAATAATATGCATGTGATTAATATATTGTACATTTTAATCAATAATATATCACTGTGTCAAAAGTGTAAAACCACTTGCATAATATCGATAGAAATAACATATGCATTTTAATTAATATCATATTACTCAATATATATAATATCACTTAAATAGAGTCACTAACAAGATTTTGCCAACAAAAGATAGTAATGAATTAACAATTAAAGTAAATATTATATACTTCAGCATAGTCTTTAAAAACAATAACGAAAGTGCTTTTTTTTTATTAACTGTTAATTACATATATTTCTCTGTACTTCTAAAACACAGCAAAATTTTTTGCTTTACTTATTAATGTGATATGATAATGTTGAACGAATAAAGAAAGGCCACTAAGTTTACTAGTAATATCAAACCAATTTCAATTTTTTCAAATTTGTTATGTCTTCAAANATAAATGCAAGAAATGTATTCATTTATGTTTTTTTTTTTTTATTATTTTTTTTTATTTATTTTTTTAAAGATCCTTGCATTGCTTAAGAGTCATATCCGGGGTACTAAAGTTTATCATTTTACTTGAAACACTTCTGGGCACCTGACTTATTAGTCTAAAGTGGTTTACAGTTTATTTACTTTTTATTTAGCTGTACAACAGTTTTTTTTATTTATCTAATGAAGCAAGCTAATGCATATTATTATTTAACTTGTCAAATTTATTGCCTAATATTAATTTATTACTATAGACTATGACCTATACACCTTTATGAGCACATATATACACTACTACTCATCTTTGATTCACTCTACCTCTTGATTCCATGAAATATTTTCTTGGTTTCTTCCTTTTCTTCCTATTTCCACAGACTCCCCATCTTACATCCTCCTCCAATTAAAATTCTCTGTCTATTCTCTTAGTAGACTATGTCCCTTTGATCTCTATTTTCGATAGAAAAAACCTTGTCCTCGACCACTCTTTTATAGTATACGCTTCTTCCTTTTGGAACTCCTTAATCCTCAACATCCATCACACTTCTTCCCTCTCCCTATTTAAATATAAATTTATTTTTCCATAGTACGTCGGATGACTTTTACCATAGCTCATTTCTCATAATTGAGGATAATATTTTACTATTATTATTATATTACCTTATTATGAGTCATTTTCATGTCATTTATTTAATTATTTTATAATTAGTTTTGTTTTATGCTGACCCTTAATAGTGTAAGATATATACATTAAAGATCAGTGTAATTTATCGTAATATTTTTTGTAAATTTTATTGTTAAAAAGCACTTTTTTCTTTCCAATTATTTTTTTTTGTCCTTTTAAATTTACTCATGCTTGTAATTTATTTTATATCTTGATTATTTTTTTATTCTTAAGGGGCTGCTTAGTCTCAAAATAAAGTATCTTTTCTTCTTATTTTTCATATAAATGTGTCTGCCCTATTTGGCAGAAATGGTCATATTTATAAATTTAAACAGCCACATGAATATCTGAAATGGTCATGTTGTAACATAATAAACCATGGCCAATCATATAATTTTTATGGTAATAGTGGTCATCTCAGGCTAGTATTTCTTGAATGCAGCAGAATAGTTTATGAAAGTATCTTCGTACTATATAAAGTAGACCTATAGTTGGTCTACAGAAACAATAATTTACATAGTCATTGACCTTAAGTTTTTGAAACATGTTTTGGGAAAAACTTATGATGTTTAGTTAAGATTTTTTTTAAATACTGCAGATAAAATATTTTTAAGTACCCAAATAATATGTCATTTTTTATTTTTTATTATTAGTATAAGACTAACTTTATCTTTCCATATAATGAATGAAAATTAACCTCATTATTAAATCTTTTTGGCTAGTATATTTCCCCAAGATGCTGGAGCGATCTAGACTTTGGGATCTTCTCCACAAGTACACTAGCACCATCTCTGAGATCTCTGGAATCAAGAGTTAGAGGAATGAGAGGCTCTTGAGAAATTTCACTCCTGTTCTCATAAGGTTTTTTTTCTCTCCCTTCCTTATTATATTAGCCTTAATTTATAACGCTGTGGCATATAAGGCATAGACACAGGCGTAAGGCATGTGCATGTGCAGAAAAGGCACGCTGTTGGGCTCCGCTATAAGGTGCCTTACATCTCCCCAGCAAGTTTGGAAGTAATAAATGAGAGCTGACAGCCTGAGTGAAGGTCTGCATTATTACTTGAATGAAGCCTCATAGACCTGACATAAACCAAGTGATAGAGTCAGATCCAATAAAGAAGATAAATTTAAAATCAAGAACTGCTTGTTGCACGGCCTGTTGATCAAGTTCAGGAAAACCCCATTTCATCCCTCAACTTTTGCTCTGCTTTTTGGCCAATACGTTTTAGTGAATCCCAGTAATTGGAAATTCTCATTGGCGGTGATTGATTTCCTCACCCACTCATTGGTGCTCCAATTGACTCCAACATGGATTTTCAGTTGATGCTGACATCTCAGACATCATAGTTTATGGAGAACTTCATGGACTCCTCAGGAGCAGACCTTTCTGCCCAATATTTTTTCCAAACCATCTTACCTTGACCAAAAGGGAAAACCCTGTTTGACAGACAGGCACCAAGCTTAAATATTTGAAGTTTATGATAGAAGACTAGAAGATTGTAGGATTTCAACTTCATGCACAATCAAAGCTTTTCTACCAAGGCTCCCATAACCCTTGTTCTTCCTTTTCTCTCTATGATGCAATTGATCATTGGGTGATATACTTTCTTTCTCCTTCCTATTCCTTATTTTTGTCCATTTATAATATTGCTTTTGTTTCCTTTATAATGCCTTTATTGTTTAGTTAAAATATATTTTTTAATATACAAATTTATTTATTTAAATCTAATTTCAGTTATTTTTTTATTATTTAACAAATATTGTGCTAACTTCTTTTATTTTTTCGATAGTGCCCCAAGATTTTTTCACTTATATTCATTTTACTTGCCACACATTATTAAATTAGCTTTTCATAACTTGGGTGGGGTTTTTTTCTGAGAAGGTTAAGTAATCTAGTGGCAGACTTTGATAATTAAGTAAGAGTAAGAAGTGAATATAGGTGGATGGTATAATTCTCAAATGTTTCAGTGATGTTGCTGAGGTTTTCTGTTGACATGATATGATTGGTGGGCCTTTCTTAATCATAAGAGATGCATTCTTGGATCTACCGAGAGAAACACTAGTAGGATAGGGTGGTTCATAAATGAAGACAAAATGTATGTGTATGGACATCTACTGGGACCAAACCAGTGAGAACTAAGCATATCCTTATCACCTTTGAAAGAGCTACATTGATTCTCTGGTCATATTTTCCAGCAATATTAACCAGAATTTCAGAGATGGATAATGCCTCCCAATAGATGTTACTTTAGACTTCTTTACTATAATTATGCCTTTACCAAACCCTAATTAGGCCTGTCCTCTTATATGCTCAGAACTGAATTCTTACTAAACTTTGGAGCTATCTAGTCAGGTTTGAATGAATGTAAACTCCAGAGGAAGATATTTGGGTTTGCCTGTATCGATAGAGTCTGGAGACTAGGAATTAATGCTGAGCTCTCGTAAAGTTACAGGGCTGTAGCTGTAATCAGGATTATCAATGTAGCATATGATTTGATCGTGGAAGGATTGTAGCACCCATGAATATGATGGTATTGAATATGGTTGATTAATCTAAAGGCTCTGAGGGAGGGAGGCTGAACCACTCACTAGCCACCACCTACACCAAAACTTAAAATACTTTATGCCACTGCATTCAAAAATGACTTTTATTTCCATTAATTCGCTGTTGGAAATCTCATCAATGCTGACCTTCAACTAAGCTCTGTTCACTCAATAAAGAGCATTCTTTATTTGCTTTCATTTTTCAACTGATTTTTGCCACTTCTAGTTTCGCATAGTTATTTTCTTTTTATTTAACAAACTTGAAATTTTATCATGAATTTATTCTGACAAATACCTCTTTAATATACTCTGTATCATGGCTTTCAAATTCTCTTCAAAGTTTTTTTTTTTTTTGAGTATTCAAGTAACTTATTCTATATTTATTTTTCATTTTTCATTTACTATACTATGTTTCTCTCCTTGTAACAATAATTTTTCTTTTCTATTTTAGTGGTTCCTAGCCAATTACACTTTTCAAGCTGCTCTAGCATATGCAGAAGCAAGTTTGGTGGCCCTCTTATCTTCATCTTCCAGTGTTTTTACCTTGTTTTTAGCTTCAATATTTCCCTCTAATTCATCTGACAAGTTCACATTCTCTAAGTTTTTAGCAGTTATTGTCAGCATAGTAGGATTGGTAATAATATTAACTTTATTTATATATTATCTTCCTTTAATAGTCTATGATATTGTTATAAATCAATATAATTATTTGTAATTATTAATACTTAGAAATAAGTATTTTGTGAGATCACTTGTTGAGGTTCTTAAATTTCACTTATCAGGCTAAATTGTTATGCTTAAACATATTCTGAAATGTGTTTAAGCATAACATTAAAAATTACTTATGTCATACTTCATTAGTCTCCTTCAGGACTTCTCTTCCCAATGAAATTAATGTTGATTTATTATGAGCCATTTTTAAATCATAAATGAACCATTATGTGATGATTGAATCAAATAATGGGTCAGGAGGTAGGTAAAATTTGTTGGGAGGGGGAGGGAAAAGACAAATATTTAAAATATTACTTGTAGATGCTAATAAATACTATGCTAATAAATATTTTTGTACTCTAGACCTTGTATGGGAATTGGAAAAGCGTAAAAAATTAAAAATGTAGAAAAATGGATTGAAACAAAAAATGTATCTGTATATGAGTTGTAAAATATATAGGTACTTTTTTCACTGTTATGGAATTTAGTAGCAGATTGAAAAAGAAGAGAAATATAAATGGATAAAGGATTGGTATATTGAAAGAAATTCTCCAGTGTAACTAATGTTATCAGTAGCTTAGAAACAAATTTAGTGATTAAACTGTGCCAAGAAAGTTAAATAATAAAGTTGAGTTAATGATGAAGTGGGGTGAGACCACCTTGGAGAAAAGATAGCATGTGCCATAACATTAAGACAGAAAGGGATGCTGGCTTAGGAGATTCCAATACCTGGCACTGCAGTTCCAGGGCGAGGCTTAAACAGGGATTAACATTTCTTATTGGACATAAGGCAGTCAGAAATATCATATGGACCATTGTTGTCCATTTGGTTATTAGAAGCTTAGGCTACTCATATTAAGCATAGATGTTGACCAACTTGAGCCCCTCTTTTTTTTT
>KZ808077.1:222190-234478 GCA_000696205.2 Oncopeltus fasciatus | reverse complement strand
GTATCTGATAACAAGTACCACATAATTTTATAAATTAATAAGTATTTTGTTTTAAATTTAGTTTGTTTTAATGTAAGAATTATTTATTGAAATACACAATCTAGTCTTTGATTTCTTTTTTTTTTTTTTAATTATGACATTCCTATTTTACTTAATTCAGAAAAATATGAATTCTTTTTATTCTTCCCTCTTTTAGCATATTCTATGTTACTTACATTTTTTGGCAATTGGGGGGAAAAAAACAACTAAAAATTTAAAAAACAAAAAAAAAAATGCAAAACTTTAAATGAAAAGAGAAAATAAGATATATGTTGATTAGGGGGGGTTTATGACTTTTCAAAAGCAAAACAAAGCTTAACCCTTATAGGCCGTCAGGTGTTATAATCAGGAAGTGGAAATTTTTGTTGACTTTTTGGGTTCAATTTTTCTACCTGCTATTCATCCCCTACTATAGGGGGTGAAAGTAAACTCAGTCGCTCAATGTAAAGTGACAATTTGTCACCTACCGTCTGTAGTAGGTCTAGTGCCTAGTGGTGTAATAAAATTTCCAACACAAAGTAAGTTAAATTACAGTTATTTTTCTCAATTTTTCATTTATTATTATAGCTGTTGTTAAAAAACAAATGTTTACAGAATTTATAATCTTGTAGTTTGCATGTTAAATAGCTTTTCTTTATATACATTTATGAAATGTTCTTCAAATACAGCAAATAGAGAATTATTTCATCAATATTGGATCTAGGTAATGTTTTTTAAACAAAATTATGAAGGATAACTGATTCAATAACTCAATTAGGTGTTTCCGTTTTTATAAATAAAAATACAACCTTTTTTTTTTTTCAAATAAAAATGCCCATGCATATTGAATATTTTCAAATAGATTTGAAATCGGTTTATATAATTCCTATGATTGACATAACATATGTTCTAATTAATAAATTACCCACAAACTATTTGAATCTGTCAAAAATTGATTGCATTAGCTTTAAATGTTATATACATTTCGTTGTATTTTTTTATCTTTATTTTAAATAAATTTGTATAAAAAATTGTTTTAAAATACCTTTTTTGACCTATAAATGAACAAATTTATAATTTTAGATCATAGAATCATTACTATGAATCATTAAGAAAGTAAAAAAGAACAAGAGTTGTACTCTGTCCAAAATACAGGAAGCACCTGGTGGTGGTACGAAAGCCTCAGCGCCTGGCGAAAGGTTAAAATAAGCCTAATACAGGCATAATAACATGTTTAGTTTTCTAAAAGAAAATAAGATCTGACAAAGAGTATAAGGAAATTCTTGACTCAATAAACTATTTTATCAGGAAACCAAGACTCTTTTATTATATTTTTGTCTATACTTTAGCCCATATCACTTTCTATGACCTTGCTTGCTTCTTATCTCTGAGAATCAGTGAGAAAGAATTACCATATTTTTATTCCTAGTCATTGATGTACTTCCTTTATCTTTCCTTACCTAAATGAATTTTTTAGGTAGGTTGCAGGCCAATCTGGAATTATCTAATAAAAATTGTGGGCCCAGTTTGTCTATTAGTAAAACCTAGCAGGAGTTAGAAAAGGTTAGCTGGGCTCGCTGATAAAATTCATGACCAGCCTGTAGTGGTAGTGTCAGCTAGTTAATACAATTAATAATTACTACTAGTAAGTTCTATACTAGCACTTAACAGATGTTTATGTTTTACAGTATTCCCATGTTTCTTTAACACTTTTTCTAAAATGTATTAGAATCTTACAAGAGCCAGTAAGGAATTGGGTCAGGAGTGCATAGTGCACTTAATAGAGATATTACATGATATACCATGGGTATTCAAGAGATACAATTGAGAATAAGGCATTGAACTAAATTGTGGAGGCCTCAAGGAAATAAATAATTACCAAAAAATCAAAACATTTTATCCAGTTTTGTAAGGAACAAAAAAATATAGAAGCATCTGAAAGCAGCAACAAAAATTTAATCTACTACTCTGGTGAGTGCTCTGAGGGGCTCTTATAAAATCTCATTCCAAGTTACTATTTTACCAATTTCAGACATGCTTTTTCCTCCTCCCTGTTTTCTCTTTTTTAAGTACTTTACTTAAGAGGTCTTTGTTCTGAAAAATGACTGACAGTGCCTTTTTATTACATAAACTGTGAAAACGAGATCAAAGATCTCAGAACTTCTCAGCTTTGATCAATAAAGAAATTCAGCTAATAGGTTAAAATATGAAAAAATCCTATTCATCATTTCACTTTGTCCCAGCTAAATTTCTTTTCCAACTACTTTACCAACATTATATTTGGCAACTAATAAAATAATACATTATCATCTCTTTTTCTATTTAACTTGGTTTCAAAAGAAATTTTGAATCAAATACTTAAAATTAAACTGCTGGTGAGAGTAAAACTAAACTTAATGAAAAATTAATATTCAAAATTCCTAAAGTATAAATGATATACCTGTTATCTCAGATATTCTTCACCCCAACTAAAGTAAGAGAGTAGGAAACTTAAAGAAACAAAATGTTTGTGATAGCCTATATATTTTTGCAACAATATAAGGTTTAAGTTATGTGAAAATAATTACAGATAATTTTTCTTTTTTTTTTTCCTTCTAATTTTAGAAAGACATGACACAAATGTTTAAAAGTTACACATAACTTGAATGTAATTATGACCAAGCTAAAGAATAAATTGATTAAAAAAATAATAGCAAATATACACTTATATTATAACACAAACCAGATCAATATTTGTTCTTTTATTTTGTCATAATGACACAATAGAGAGGTAATGTTTGAAATATTATATGAAACATGCGACTATCAATATTCTACTAACTTATTATAAGAGATGACTATTAAAATTTAAATCAGTCTATTTACAATAATTTGTAAACCATGAAAACAGCTAAATTAAACAAAAATGAATAAGAAATAAAAAAAATTAAATTTTACAAGTAAAGAGCATTGACAGTAAACTTGTAAATTGTATGGAAGGAATAAATCAATGTAAAAAATTTCTTCAGAAGTTTTATTGATAATTTTTACCAAAAAAAAAAAGTTTTCTTCTACAACAATTATTAATTTATTTATCTAGTTTTCTTAACATTTTCTAGTTGTAATTTAATTCAAAGTCTTAGTTTTTTATGGTTTTGTATCAATCAATGAAACACAAATTATTGATTATAAATTATTTAATTAATGCAATAGAAATTGCGAAATTGATTGCATTATTTGAGATAAGATAACAAATAATGCAATCAATATATGAAAACAAACAATAAAAATTATACTAATATAAGACCAGTAAAACAAATTACCAATATAGTTAAGGATACAATTTAATTATATAACTTCATTAAATTTTTTATGAACTGAAAGTCAAGATTCTTTTAGAGATAAATGAGATAAGATAACAAATAATGCAATCAATATATGAAAATAAATAATAAAAATTATACTAATATAAGACCAATAAAACAAATTACATGCACAAGGGAAGTAAATGTCTGCCCAAAAATAAAACATTAACAGGATGAGACAGGCACAATGGGCGGAAATGTCAATCTAGATGAAATTAAGGTATTTATTGAGATACATCTTTATGTATACATTGGTCTGATTGAGCAGTTAGTCACTGAATAGTCGGGAAACAAAGACTGCAATATAGCAATAACCATTATAATAATATGAAGCTATAATCTTTCACTAACATTCATAAAGGTGTATTTATAAAATATAATTATTACTGATTATTATATACTTAATATCATTGAAGAAAAACAAAAATTATTATTATTATGTAAAATAAACCTCATAATAAGTTTAGATTAGTGAATTTTACACAATAAAATAATATTTTTCCCATAAATTAAAAAGAAAAACAACATATCAGCATTACCAATTCAGATAAAATGAAGTTACTTTGTAAAAAAAAAAATTAATAACAATGTAATGAAGCTACTTCATAAAAAAATTTTTTCTTTCAGTTAATATTCATCTCTAATCGGAAAGTAAGGCAGATTTTGACAAGGCAGAAATGTTTATTCCTCTTTAAAAATATAGAGGTCCTGTTAAACCCATACCATCAACAAGAATCCAAAGTATTTTTCAATAATACACAATAGTTCCTTCCTTAATCCCATCTCATATTTCTCTCAATTTTTATTTTAAAATAATCATATTTCAATCAAACCAAAGCATTGCAACTTATAGATATACAACTTTTTAAGAAATTTTTAACCTCTTATTTTTCTTAAATTTTCTTAATATAATAATCATATTCACTTTAAAGCTAAGAATTTTACACATTGTTGTACAGATCCATATCTTAAAATAATAAAAAAATTCGTTCTAGTAGGGTGTGTATTCAAAAATAAAATTGTGGCTAAACAATTGAGCTAATCTGAATGGAATAGTAATAATATTTTTAAAAAATTTAATATAATAATGGTCACATTAAATGTCAAAAAAATAAATTACTGATCACTGAAATCTATTAAACAATAGCATTTACAGAAGGAAGCGTTTTGTTTTTACATAATTAAAGAATATTTTTTAATTATCCGAAAGATGTGAAATACCAAAAGTCGTCAAAATCTTAAAACTGACAATTTAAAAAAAGTTTCATCTAGAAAAAGATTTAGATACTCAAGTATTTGAGCTCACATAATATTTATATAGAGCCCCCACCCCCCAAGAAAAAGGACATTGGGACTGGGCTGCATCTGATATTATTTATGAGAATATTTAGTCTTATTATGTCATCATTAGGTTTAGTCAAAATTCTTCTTAAAAATATAAATAAATATAACAGATACTTAATGGTAAATTTGGTAAAGTAATCCCACACTTCATTGTCTACCTGAATTGTACAGCGAGCCAGAAAAAAATCTTACTACCTCAGCGGGGAATCAAACCAGGAATTCCCAGGCGGGTGTGCCACCTCTACACCACCTAGGAAGCTCGATAATCTCTAACTCCCTGCACCTCACTAGGAGTCAATCTCTCCCAAATTTGAGGAAATATCGCTTATACTCGAAGAAGCAAATTATATTAGCTATTCATTAGACTCCCGTGTGGCAAAGGGCCACAACCTAACATTCAAATCATGATGATAAATATGGTAAAATAATCCCATATTCATTATCTACCTGAATTGTACAATTCAGGTAATAGATACCAACTTTCATTTGGAATAAGACAAAACTTCATTGTAGACAGATAGTTGCTTGTAAAAGAGTTAATATAGAACATAATTGAAAATTTGAAAAAGAAAAAAAAAAAAAACTTTTTCCTTTATTCACATTATTCTTCAAATTCTATTCACTTGCAATTTCTTAAAGAATAATCTTGATGATCCTATTCCTTTAAATTATTCAAAAAAATTAAGGAACTATAGAACATTTTAAGAAAGAACCAACGCAATTTAAATTTTATTCAATATAATGTAATGAATGTAAAAGAAATATATCACATTGAAAAATAGTTTTAATTTAACTTGAAACATATTGAGTTAAAAGCTAAAGGTATATTATTTCAGGCAAATAAGAAGGTGAGAGGAGCACACAAAATACTCTTTTATCTCAGAAAAAAATAAATATATTAATAAAGATAACTGTGTAAAAGGTATAGTTTTCGCTGATGATTGATAGTTCCGCCCACTTTAGCATTAAGTTACAAATAAATATCTAATAAAAAGTATTATAGAATGAGATATAAATGCTTTATCATCTGTCTTTGAAGAATGTTTTTAAATTATGTTTCATTCTTAAAAAATCACTCATTTTCCATAAATATATAACATCACCAAAAACACAAAATAACTCTTTCAGTTATAAAAGACAAAATTCAGTTATTGATTTATGTTAGCATAAGAATTACCATTGCTTGTTTTTGCTAGAAAATGTGCTTCGAGAAAGATGAATTTGGTTGAAACTAGCCTATTAAATTTATGTTTTATTGTATAATTATTTATAAATTTTTATCAGCTTAACCTATCTATTAGCTCACCTTTATATAAATTATTTTAATGCCTTAAAATTAAATTATCATAGGCAGTCTAAAACATATTAGAATATTTTATCAATGCTCCTCCACAAATATATGCTCTTGATATAAATTACATAATATACACTGACAAATAAAAATAAAAAGCATCAACACTCTTCAAAAGCATAAAAATACTGCACATATATTCTAAAATAATACACTATTTCGGGAGAGGGTAAGGGGGAAAAAAAGTGGTATAATAACACAGTTTATAACAATAAATAATTCACATAAAAAGAAATAATTTTACACAGAAATTACTTAACAACATCCCGAATTTTGTGATGAAGATTTAGCCCCTGGTGGAAGGTTATTGCTGCTAGGTGAATGCTGAGGGCCAATTTTTATTCCATTTGCCTATTAAAAAATATAAATACTTTAATATATCAATTGAAATATAATGATACAAGAAGTAATATATTTGGGGAGGGGGGTTGAGGTGGGAATCTTGGTATTTTGTTACATTTATATATAATACATCACTAGACTTATAAATATGCCTGACTTAAACGACAATACTGACAGCATAATTAAGTATAATGACTTAATGTCTACAATTTTAATAATTGATAGATGAGTAAGAAATTTAAAAAGACAAAAGGAGGAGACATAACCTCATGTGACCAAATGTTTTTTTTTTTTTTACTGAGCCATAGATACTGCAATATTTATAATATATTCATAACATTTATATTGTTTATAAAAGTATTAATGCATGATGCAAATAATCTTCCACTTAATGTAATAATTTCTATTCTAGTTTAAATTAACTTAATTGGTAATTNTTTTTTTTTTTTTTTTAAATACAGAACTATCTTAAAAATAGATTTGAGAGTCATTGACTAAGTAAGAATGTCATTGGTTTCTTAGAGCCATGGCTCTACAAGAGGAATATAAGTTAGCCTAGCCACACCAAATTATGTGAGTTTCATTCACTTTCCCCCCTCTGCAGTTGAGCTAATAGTAATCCTAAACCCCAAATCAAAAACCTTTAACCACCTATCTCAGCTTTTTAAAGAATGGGTTTATCACTTCGGACCCCAATAATAAATCAGAAAATATTGCTGAACTAATATGTTGGCTTACATTAATAATAATGTAAGTATCAAGATATATTTTTATTTTAGCAGATAAATTTAGGGACCTTCCCTTATGAACGAAAGTGAGAGTAACTATTACACAAAAAACATTCTTCTGGCGCTTGCCTAAATAATAAGGACATACATTTCAAATGGATAAGGAATTTAACAATCAATTAAAATCAATGGGAGATTGAATGGGATTAAGAGTTACGAATAAAACATTAGTACAGAAGACCTAAGTAAGGAAAATATTCCCCCAAGACCTAATCAATATTAAAATTTCTTGTAAAAGACAGAAATGGGGGGAAAACTGTTTAATTTCAGTGGTATGATTGTTTTAAATTAATGAAACTAAGAGGCGAGAGAGGGTGAATTTACTTTCATATCAGCTCAGTTATTGATTGGATAGGATAACTGCCCATTCCCGTGGCAAGTTTTGAACTTGGAACATAAAACTTTTGTTGGCAATATAATATTCTTGGATCATATACTCTCCTTACATTTTAAAATATGTTATGAAGAAAACATAAAAATGTGCTATCTCTATTGTTTCTATAGAATTGGGCTGTAACAGGAAAAAGTAAAATAAAGAATAATTGAAGCAATTAATAAACATAACACCGTTGATCAGGATACTACATAAGGTCCACCATTGTTAATGCAAATAATAGTCAAATTATCCTTAAGGTTTGACTATAGAAAAAAATATAAAAAATGATTTAAATCACTTTTAAAAAAATAAGAAAACATTCACATCAAAACATAAAATAAAATTTACTATAAGTAAAAATATAAAGACAAGCAAATATCACAATTATGTAAGATTTGAGAACATCTAAAATTTAATATAGTGATGAATGAAGTATCTGATAACAAGTACCACTAACAAAATGTTTCTGGGCTTCAATGAAGTTTTTTAAAACTTGGAAATTCCAGTTTTTAGGAATCAGCTGTCTTCCCATCTACTAATAGAAGATAAGGGTAAGGGTGTATCTGAGACCGATAGAGGCTTCTCCTTTGTAAACTATGTAGGAATTTTTTTCCCCCCTCAAATGGTAAATATAAGAATAGGATAATAAAGGAGACTCAGGCAGGCTCAATAAGAAAGTATAGGACTATCAACAATACATTTAATGTGATAATCATAATCAACTTGAACGAAAAAATAGGGAAGGCTAATCTATTACATTCTTTATGTAAATTTGCCTGTAGTTTTTGGTCAGACAGATTGGTGGGCTTTATTATACAAACAATACATCAGCATATCAATTAATAAAATTATAATCTTAAGAAATATATTGTATACCATGTGGTCATGTGGTAAAAAGAAGGATGACTACAAATTTTTGTACCTTAAAAAGGGAAATAATTTGAGACCTTGGTGCTTCCCTGCACTTATTAATAATAAGATGACTATTGCAGGAAGCATCCAAATGAAAGAAAGAAATTTTTACTTTTGCAATTTTGCATTAGTCTATGAGTACATTATATTTAGAAGTAAATAAAACATTTATTTATCAAGACTAAAAATTTTATTGATTTTCATGGAAAATTAACTTTAAAATAATTCCTTTTTTTTTTTTTTTTTCTTTCTTCCAAAATCAAAGATAGTATTTTGAAACAATGGAAATATGGCTAAGAATAAAAAACCAGAATTCAATAAGGAAATTAGTGAAGTTGTTATTAAATATAGATTCCCAGGAACTTTAACACCAACAATGTCAAAGTTCAAATGAAATGCTCATAATATAAATACAATTATTGAAACAAAACCTACTATTTGTAATGCTGCTTTTTATGTGATTTTAGAGTAGTGAATAAGTTTTATGCATTTTTAATAATGTGAGTAAGAACTACATTACTAACTCAAGAAAATATTTTATACACCAACTTACATCCTGAACCTTAAAACCATAATTTCGCTAACCTTTTACAATTCATTATCACTCAACTAAAATGTATTTTAACTTTTAGTAAGACAATCAATAATTTTAGGAAATTAAATAGGGAAGAAAAAGGAATTCCAAGTTAAGGGAAAGTGTTTCGGTTTAAAGATTTACACATTGCAGTAAATAAATATGTCTTAGAAAACAATATATGATGGAAAAACAGAAATAAGTATAAAGTTGAATTTAAAAATATTTCATCGGTAATTAATGAAAATAGAGCTAGGGTAAAATTTGAAAATAATGGCCATATTTGAAGAGTTGAATAACAAGGATCAGAATTATTTTAAACTTTTTAAAACATATATAATTTTTTAGAGAATGAGATACGCGACTATGCACTAGAAAGGATAGGGAAAACCAGTTCTGCTTCATTGCCTCATGACAATTCTGACAGAACAGGAGATTAGTCCTCAGAAATGTCACAATTCCAGATGAGAATTTGAAGGTACTCTATGAAGAGAATTGAGGGAAATTATAGACATTCCTTAATAAGCTGGGAAGTACCAATCACAACAATCTTATATATAACAGATGGTCACAATGATCACTAAAAAGCAATAGGTATAGCTGAAAAGATAAAATAAATAAATTTGTAAATTATAACTTTGATAAATGGAGTTCTTTGACCGTAGATATTATTATTAGATGTTTTTTTATTGGGGTTCAGTCAAGGTAGATCCAAAAAAATAGAAATTTTTAAAAAATGTGTATTTTTTATATTATCTGCCAATGTTTTGGCTTACATTGTAAACCATCTTCAGGGCTATTATGAAGGCGAGTGGGGGCACACCCCAAGATCCCATGTTATGACCCATTTTTATTGTCATGAAAATGATCCCACTTTGGTGACACAACTCACGCCCTCATGATAGCCCTGAAGATGGCTTACAATGTAAGCGGAAACGTCGGCAGATAATTTAAAAAAATTTTTTTTTTTTAATTTGTATTTTTTAGATCTACCTTGACCGAACCCNAGAATAAATGAATATTTATAATAACAAAACCATAATAAAGCACATTAGGAATGAAATAGATTACTTTCAATTTTATTTCTTATCTAAAGAAAAAAACCAAACCAGGAGACATCTTGTACACCTTTATTATTAATTAATTGTGCTTACACATGACATTTATCTATTGTCTGTAAACCCTATTATTAAATAAATTTATAGAATGCATAAGACTGTCAAGGTCTAATTTTGTTTTTTACCCCAAGCCATTTGAATATATCGAGTAAAATATAACTAATAAATTAAGTATAACTAATAAATTAAGTCTCTTGTAATAATTTGACAGTGATAGTAACAGTTGATAATGTAGAAATATGAAAAAAAAAAAAAAAGTTTTTCATTCTTTATATAATTTATAGACTTAGTAATTACTTTAAAAATTAATTTAGATGCATAATTAAAAAAATAACTGGACACAAAATTACCTCATTATTTATATCAAATACTCCTTCTTGGATTTTTTCATATATCTCTTTAGCTGTATTAATAAATGCCTCCTCCACATTCGCAGCTGTTTTTGCAGAGGTTTCCATAAATACAAGACCATGCTCTCTTGCAAATGCTTCACCTTCTTCTTTTCTAACTTCTCTCCTTGACTCAAGATCACTGTAGGTAAACATAGTTATTTAATATACATTTTATACTTTCACACAAGACTTATGTGTTTGCAGGCAAATATTTTATTTTTATAAAATTTTAACTTCTCTATAGTAAAACCTTGTCCAGAAATCTATTTAAGAAGAGCTTATGAAGAAATATATTCCCCCCCCCCCTTCGAAAAATGCAAAATCTATGAGACCAAATGTCATACCTTGAAAAATACCATTAACAACAAAATGACTAAGACTAGAGATAAAATTTAGTTTGCTGTATATTAGTTTACAAATTTTTTTTTTTAATGAACTTTTTATACATTACCCTAAAACTGCTTTAAATGTAATTTGACCATATAAAACTAGCTTACTAGTCTTATGTGGCCGAATTACATTTAATTTTTTTAATTCAATCCATTTCAACTTCACATATGAAGCACCACTAGTTGAAATAGATTGAAAAACTCTCACAGACTAAAGAAATTCAATAGCTTGAGGATACTCACAATGCTACCTATTAATTGAATATTTTCTTCTAACCCCCTCCCCCTTAAACATTAGAATAAACAGTACAAAATATTTGATTTAAAAAAAAATCTACAATACCGTTTCTTACTTGAAATGAAAATATGCTTTTATTCATGCTAAACTACCTTGCATGACGTATGCCTTATTCTTTCTTTTAAACCCCAATTGGCTTAAATAAAAAAGGAAGAACATTGTTTCATTTTGATTTTCCTCACTTTCTAAAATTTATAGTGGATTTCCATTTAATCATAAGCAATCCCTAACATAATCCCAAAATTATTGACTGGCAGGTATCTTAGTAAAGTAACTTAATAAGGGATAACCGAAGTTGCTTTTTTTTTTCTTCTAAAAAGAAACCGCTTTCCTAGCAAATTCCTAAAATTGAGGCTATATTATATAAATCATCAGATGAGACAAAATGAATTTCATTCATTTAAAATTTATCATTATAAAATATTAAAATTCATCCATATGATATTTTAGGCTAATTTAAATTATTATGAAACAGATTACTTTGTTTGATGAGAACTTTTAATTAAAATGAAGATAGAAAAATAAAAATTATATGTTGTTAGCTTCCATGTGTTTCACAAGTTGAAGAACAACTTGAACAACTAATAAAAGCTGATTATTATTAAGAGAGTAAAAAATAGAGCATATTATTATTCCACATAAACAAGTTCTAAAGAGGCTCTAAAAATTTAAAAATAAATTAAGGGAAAACTTGAGTTTATTCAGTGCCTATAACCTATCCTTGGTTAATTACATCACTTAAATGTGTTTAATTCCTGAAGATTCAGTATTTTTTCTATATAAATGATTTATGTCCCCAGTCAATGTGGATAATAATAACCATAGATAGATTGTAAGGTACTTCGGTTTAGTTAGAACTGGCAAGAAATTATGCAGGCTAAGTAGATAATCTAAAGTGAGATTACTCTGCTGTGCTAGTATGATGCATGTCTAGAAAGTAAGTCTACTGAGACTGTCATAGCGGTAGTTAATTGTTTTTCCACATGTTGACTATATATACATATATATGTGTGTGTATATATATATATATACATATATGTAT
>KZ808077.1:133534-150096 GCA_000696205.2 Oncopeltus fasciatus | reverse complement strand
TTTGACTTTTTGAAAGTTTTCTTGAGTTTCATTATATACTCAAATGAATTTGCATTAAAACATTTTCATTATTTTGTTTTATTCTCTTTTATTTCCTTGTCATGATAAAATGAAATAAGTATTTCTCCCTGTTCAATTAAGAACAGGGAGAAATACTTATTTCATTTTATCATGACAAGGAAATAAAAGAGAATAAAACAAAATAATGAAAATGTTTTAATGCAAATTCATTTGAGTATATAATGAAACTCAAGAAAACTTTCAAAAAGTCAAATTTTTTAAGTGGAACTAAACACAATAGCAATGGAGATTAAGACAGATTGCTTCTTAAGTATTAGACTATGTTCTAGCAAAATAAACTATAGGAGCGAAAGTCCATATGTTTTGATTAATATATAATATATAAAACAGCCTCTAAAAAACATTACAACTTTAATTATTTTGATGACCCGACAGTAGAAATTTTTCTAGTCATAATAATATGAAAATAAAAGGAAATTTTATAAGAAAATGGAAAATATGAAGATCAAACTGCATTTAATTAATTTGAAGAATTGATAGGATAAAATTAAATTTCATCAGGGTTGTTTAGAATAGGATCCTGAAGAGTCCAAAGCTGAATATATCCAGAGACACTATCTGCGAGATGTCTCCAGTAATCAGCTATTTTACCTAACCCTCATAGTAACATTATACTTTGTCATTTAACTACTACACACTGTCTGTACTCAAATTTGCAGGAGGAAATATTTACAGCAGTAAATTTATTCTATTCAGGATATTTTATTATTGGCTGCAAGAAAGAAAAGTCATAATGCATTAACACCACTTCATTAATAAAGAATGATACTAAACTGTCGACAAATAAAATAAAATAATCTTTAAACCTAAAAAATACTTAAAAGTTTGCTCTTTTACAGCATGTTTTTTTCTTCTTTTTATAATACTAAAACCATTTTTAAAAACAAAATTTTAAATGATTTTTTTAGGTACCATAATATTCTTTTAAAAAACATACATCTTCACAATTTTCAATATCTTATCTGATTAGAATAAAAGTATTTTATGTTTCTTTGTCCATTTATATATTAAAAATAGAGAATATACTATAACAAACAAATCATATTAGTGATGATATTTAATTAAAAATGTAAGCTATTATTATTCCCAGCACATTTTCTGAATTCAAAATAAATCTGGCCACCTTTTGGTAATTTTGGGATCTTAGAAAAATAAGTGATTCATTAAGAAACAATATGATAATTTTAGTTGACAATCATGAAAAATAATAATGACTAATTTATAAAATATCTATGTGATTATAAAATATAAGAAACCATGAAAACATAGCAGTAGTATCTCTCTTATTTACAGAAGTTAGCAGTCTCAGCCCTAAAAAAAGAAAAATGTCACAAGGAGTTATGGCAATTTTGGGAGCTACCCCTAATAATTAATATTTTAGTTAGTGTTTTACATACATTAACAAGAGAACACAATTTAACAATGTATTTACTAAAACACCTTAACATTTGGTGATGTATTTAGAATCTTCTTTCCCACCTCAATATTTCAAGATGTTATGACTGAAAGAGCTCCCCATCCTCTTCTTGATTGTTGTAGTCTTAGATTAAGGAGTCATTTTAACCTTTGAATAATTTTGTAAATACAAAGCACAACAAATGACAAGAACCATTCAAGAGCATGCATTTCGATGATAAAATTTTGTGGTAATCTCAAGAAGATGGAATTTTTGAATTATGAGTTCACGTAAATAAAAAATTGAAATTTGAATAAGAAGCTTATAAAAGAAGAAATATAAATACACACATGCAAAAACTAAACTACCTGCATAAATAGTCCGCACAAAAGTGTCTGACGAAAGAATATCAATGACATCTGAGACAGGTGAAACATCTAGTTTTGCAGCTATTCTTGGAAGAACTGATTTGCTAAAGGATGAAGAAGGAGCAAGAATGTGAGTGAACTTTTTTTTTTCATGAGTTGCCAAGATGAGGGGTGTTATACTTTCAGCCAATAATCCTTTGAAGTGAGAACCTTCAGCAACAATTACCTTGGCAATTCCAGGAAGATTTTCTGCTTCTGCTGCAGCCTATAACATTTTAAAAAAATCTTTATTTATTATATTCTGTTACTTAACATCTTGTAATTTATGATATTATAAAATATAAATAAAATAAAAGAAAAAAAATATAATAAAATTAACAATAAATAAATAAAAGGTCATCACTGTGCAGGGAAAAGGGGCTCATCCACCCCACTCCTAATAAATTTAGGCATTAAGGCCCAGGAGGTCACGAGGCTATCTCCGTTTCAGTCACCGGGGCGGATTGTGAGGATGGGAGTAAGATGACAGGGATTGGGCATATGGATTAGGATGAAATTGGAGTTTACTATGGAAGAGCTTGAAGCAAGTGGAGATAAGGTCTTTGACAAAAGGAATATTAAAGATATGATGAAAGGTAGAGGTAGACACTTATTATGGAGCGTTAGCAATTATTCTGAGAATTTTAGACTGAAAGGATTGTATTGGTTGGATTTTGAAAGGCTTAGTGGCAACCCACAGTTTTGAACCGTAGGTCCGGATTGATTGCATTATGGTCTTGTAGATGGTCAGTTTGTTTTCTAATGAGAGCTGTGAGCACCTATTCATAAGGCTGTATAAGAGTCCGTGGCGTCTGTTGAGTTCTTGTTGCTTGATTTTAGTATGTTCATTCCAGTTGAGTCGTCAGTCAAGGTGGAACCCAAGGTAACAGACTGAATCAGAGAGAGGTATAGGGATGTTATTGTATATAACATTATCAGGAGAATATTTTCTTAGTTGAAACTTTATCTGTTTGCATTTGGACTCATTTATTTTAATTCTCCATTTGTTAAACTACTGCTGAATAGCATCAAGGTGGTTTTGTAAAATGTTAGAAGCGGTTTTGGAATCAGGATGGGAGGAGAGGACCGCTTTGACATCTGCAAAGAGAGCTAAAATAGTATTAGGATGAGTAGGGATGTCTGCAGCATAAAGGATAAAAAGGATGGGTCCAAGCACACTGTGCTGTGGAACACCTGCTTTTACAGGGTAGTGTTCGGAGTAATCTGATCCTTGCCGGACCCTAAAAAAAAGTTATAAAGATAAGATTTGAGGATTAGGTATGTGGTACTTGGAAACATGGACTTCAGCTTATATAATAGACCAGTATGCCATACTCAGTCAAATGCTTGAGTGACATCTAAGAATGCACCAAGACAAAATTATTTTCGCTCGAGGGATGCGGAAATAAAGTCTACAACGCGACACACCTGCTGGACAGTAGAATGATGGGATCAGAAGCCAAACTGATGATTAGGAAGAATATTTAAGGAAGTTATTATAGGTATTATTTGTTTTAGAGAAAATTTCTCAAATACCTCGGATAGTAAAGGAAGAAGGCTAATTGTTCGATAGGATAATATGTTAGAAGAAGGTTTACCGGGTTTGGGCAATAGGATTATTTCAGAAAATTTCCAGAGGAGTGAAAAATGGGTGGTTCGAAGGATACAATTATAGAGGTAAGTGAGGAAAACAATTGCTTTTTGGGGTAGTTTTTGAAGTATTAGCCCGGTGATAAGGTCATAGCCAGGTGCTTTGCGCTTAAGCAGATGGTTAATTATGTACTTGATCTCAGGTGTCACTGCCTTAATCGGTAAGGACATTGGTAATGGTGATTCCTCAACCTCGGCGTTATTGGACAAGTTATCAGTATCTGGATGAGGGGTGAATGTTTGCTTTAGATACTGCGAAAACATTTGGACCTTGTATTTGTCAGAAGAGGCCCAGGAACCATCTTCCGATGCAAGGGGGCAGAGGGTTCATGATACTTCAGAATCCTGCGAGTAGCAGTCCAGAGGGCTAGACCGGTAGGCATTAAATGCCTTACTTCCTAAAGCACCTAGTTTTTGCTTCATGAGACGTGATAGCTGGTTGAACACCCAATGATCTGAGGATGCCTGTAACTCTGGAACAGGGCTCGAGCTTGACGCTTAGCCTGTATGAGGTTTTTAATGTAATCAGGGAGGGGTTCAGCTGATTTACAGTGTAGCGGGTGCTGGTGGGTTTTAAGTTAGCCTTCCAAAAACATTTTTTTTTTAGAAGCAGGAAGATATTTTCAAAAAGAAGAATTTCTTAGCAATAGGTCATGGTGGGGTATAATGAATTGTTAATGCGAATAGTTATTATATGGATGGACTTAGTAATTTCTTTGAGCTTGGAAAAACTATGAAATATATAAGAAAGAAAAAAATGAGAGAGAATGGAAAAGAAGCATACTGAAAATGCATCTAGATAAGATTTAATAGCCTGCCCTCTTTCAGAAAGTTCATTACAGAGTCGATGACTTTATCATCATCCAATATAATTTCGTCTAGAGTCCTATTTAAGTGCTGAATCTTTAAAGTAAAGAACTGGACACCATCATCCAGCTCCTATAACATTAAAAAGATTTCGTACTTATAGTCATTGAGATATGTGAAGGTACTTACACAAGAGTATACTTGGAAGGGCGTGACTGGCCTAAGCCAATAACTTGGGCCCATAATTGCAAGTTCTTACCTACAGTTAAGTTCAGACTTTTCCCTAGACCAGTTGCCTGAGATTTCAGTGCTTTACTAATTTTTTTTTTTTTAAGTGCCTTTTAACAGTTTCTTTCAACTTTTTAAAATAGTCTTTAAGGTCTAGTNCTATTGAGGCTCCTTTCCCTAGGAGAACACCAGGAATTCTCTTGGTCATTACAAACAGAAGCACAGAAATAAAGAAAACCAAATGTGCACTGTGACCACTGAACCTGGGACCTTCAGCTCAGGAGAGTACATAACATTAACTACCAGACCACCAAGCCAATTAAAATGATGACAACGGATTTTGGGGGGAGGGATCAGAAAAAGTTACATAACTTTCAACCAGATGAAAGTGGTGAAATATCGCTATTTGATGTTTAATAAGACACTTCAATATATGTGTGTGTGGTGTGTGTGTGCATGTGCGTGTATGTGTGATCATAAATGTACAAATGACTACCTATTATTAGTTCAATAAATTAGAAAAGTAAAATTATAATAACATATTGGACAGAATGTTGTTAGTCACCTGCATTTCCTTTGTTGGTTGGTGAGGGTTGTATTATTATACTTAATTGTTTTTTGTATTACTATTTATATACTAATACCACAACTACTACTATTATAAATATACTATCTAGTGGAAGTAGATTTACGCTATATAAAATTTTAAAATGTCTGTGCTATCATAATTGAAAAATCATTTGAAACTGAAAGTCTCCATTAGAGTGGTATAATGTCAGGGTGAGGAAAAATTTTTGAGAAGATAATTAGAGTAAAATTTGAAAAAATGTAATTTAATGTGACTTGAGTTAACAAGGGGCATTGAAAATATTGAACAATGAATATTCTTGTAGGAAAGAGTTCATGGATTATTTTGCTTCATGGTAATGAAAGTGAAATTTTCATAAAGAAATAATGATATAGTGAAGCAGCATGGATACATAGTTCTATGCCTCATACCCTACTACCCTACAACTGCCAATTGAATTGATCTGGACATAAATAAAAGCTATGAAGTGGAAAATAATAAAACTTTTAAAATTAAAGAAGTACTTTATTAAACTGAAGAAGAACTGAATTCTATTACTTCAGAAGAATGGGTAAAAGTAGTTGAACACAAAAAACTTTAATTCACTTCCATGGAAGAAGGAATAATTGAGTTAAAGATATGATAATTTTATTCTCTAATAGCAGTAGCAGTTGTGTCTTGTTGAATTCTGTGAAATTTTTTTGAAATGATAATATTCATTTATCTTATAATAAATTAGTATTTATCTTAATACTAAAATAAAATCACTAAAATGTAATTCAATAAATATGATCAATTATCCCAGTAAAATCTTCATGTTCATATTTAATTCCCATACTTCTGAAGCAACTGCTTAATTTTAAATTCATAAAGACTGGGTATATTTCACTAAATCATATTTTTGATTTTACCTTATGTCTTCTGAAATTTTAATCAAATAATTCCCTTTTAAGCTTTATAGTTCAATTAATTTAGAAACAATTAAATTTATCTGAAAAATTAATTAATTACACTTGGTTTCTTTATGCATAAATAAATTATTCTAAATCTTCTGATTTAAGCAGCAATTAATTGATATAAAAAATATCTATCTGCTAGATTTTTTATTAAATTTAAATTTATTTATTTATTATCCTCAATTCTTACAAAAACAAGAATTTGAAAAGAGTTTGAAAAACTTTATTTTTCATGGTATTCAAAGCTCTTTCTGGTCTGTTATGATCAAAGCTCTTTCCATCATATTTAATAGTTTTCCATCAAATTTATTATCACATTATTACCCAGGATACTGAGATATAAAATCCTTTTCTTTTCCATACTGTACTATAATTTTGAATGACTTCGATACCAAAAAATGTAATATTGTTTTCTTTTTCAGTTCTTTGCCAATTATAAAATTAAATTTGAGTAAAATTTAATTTATCATTTAAAAAAATTATTTATATACTCCTTTTATACTGGATGTAAAATATCGATTACATGAGGTATTTTTGGAGCAATACCAGATTTAATCTTTGTTTGTTCTATTAATTTATTCATTATAATAACCAAATTAATTGAGCAGAAAGAATTAGCCAAATCACTTCTCCCATTGGCAAATAATTTATTTAGTGTTTTTCTTTTTGTGTTATTCTGCATTGAAAATGATTGGTAATGTCAAATTTGGATATATGTGTTCTTTTCTTGAAGAAAAAAAAAACCATGAATATACAATTGGATCTCCATACATTGAATTTCCATTTAACAATGAATGTATCAAAAATAGAGGGTACATAAAAAAAAAAAAGGTATAAAATACAATTAACAATTAATACAATTAGTACATTGTTATCTGTCATCATTAGTCATCTGCTAGCCGATTACTCGATCCCACGCTGATACCATTCTTGGGATGGCTGTCAAAGAACTCTTGGACCACAATTTCAACTTTTGCAAAATTATCTAATTTTTTTCCCTAGATGAAAATTGGCAATAGGATCAAAACAAGTAGAAATACGGTGGTATCTGAGCTATATGTTGGCTGGGGCAGGGGTTCGAACCCATGAAGTTCTTTAAACTTTTCTTTGGCTCGAAAGGAAGTGTGAGGACGAGCATTATCTTGTTGGAATAAAACTCCAATTCGGTTGATCAAAACAGAACATTAGACAACTTCATGTACAACATTTCCAGTATCTTTCAACACATCACATTACCTGGTAAGTTTACCAGTACTTGTGGATAGATTTGACTAAACAGTTCCTGCAGAACCTCATCAATATCCATAATTGGATGCCGAAGCCCTTTTTTCTTTCCATCGTATCTCTACTGCTGTATTTTTTATTATCTCCTGACATTTTGGCTTACATTGTAACCCATCTTCAGGACTGTTGAAAAATAATGTCCTAATAAAATATGAGAAAAACAAAAAATATATGATTATAATATTTTACCAGAGAAAAAAAATTAATTATATTAACTTAATATGATTAAAAGTAATGTGATGTAAAATACGTCAGAAAACAAAAACGATATGTGTAGAAAGTTCAATAAACTCCTCAAAATTTATCCAATACATCCACTTATACAAGACATTAGTCACCAACCAAAAACTCATTTTTTTTTTGTTTTGTTTAAACATAGAATAGAAAAAGTTTTACTCAAATTAATTTTACTTTTCCTACAAAAATACCACCACACCTTTCCACAAAGAAAAAAATTATCCCACCTCAAATACCATTTTTTGAGGTGACAGACTAGCCCAAGGGATCCGTTCGGGTCTCGGAATCCTGATGCTGCGGGTTCAATTCCCGCCCAGGACAATCTTTTATTTGTAAAAAAAAACTTGTCCTGAGCCAAGGGTCTTTAGAATTGGGTGGCAACCTGTAAATAGCTCCTCCCTCAATGAGCCTAAGTGGTTAAAAGGGAGGCTAACACTATAAAAATTGGTAAGTTGGTATGAACTGATCAAATTTAACTTCACAAGTAAAATTGTGTTACTCAAAGAAAAATGTATTAAATTCATACTTGAAAGAGGGATAATTTGTCAAGGGAAATACAATTAGTGAAACCACACAGTGAACTAGGTGGAGGAATAAATCAATGATTAAATGGCATTAAGAATATCAAGGAATGGACAAAGAACTAGGAAGAGATAAAGTAAGTTGAACTATTATTTTAATTATGAAAATGCCTTAAATTTTTAGACTAAACTTAATAACAACTAAACAGACATTAGTAACTTTTAAATACTTACAATTTCTCCTCTTTACCAATCCAACAACATAAATTTTCCTTTCACAAGATTTTAAATAGAACACTTTTATTCGCAGTAACTATTGCAAAATTTAAAAGGTAACATAATTCAAACTAAGAATTCTATTCACTAGATCATAAAAATGAATCATACAAAAAAATAAAAAATAATAAGAATCATTATTATGCTTTCCATCAAAAGCAAAAGCTCAGTAAATGCAAACATACCTGAAAAAATAAATCCTCTTGTAGTTTCTACTTTAACCTTGGCATTTAAAAGCATATTGTGAAAACAAAAACCAGTTAAGTCTACGTCGGGAAGTTACAGAATAATTTTTGTCAGTTCCCACAACTTTTACTAAATACATCTAAGAAAACAAAAAAAATTCAGGAAAATTATAAATAGTTATTGGAAAGGTAGACCCATATTTTAGAAGATCTTGTCTTAGAGAAGATAAGTCACTTTGTTACATAAAATGGCATTGGCTGCATCATATTTATCAAGGGCTGATGTTAGGTCTCACTTTTTATAGCTGTGACAATAATACAATTGTAATATGCATAATTATACAATATAAAATTATACTGTGTGCATTCTAAACAATTATGAAAAATATACATCTTATAGAAAGAACAGCTTGGTTAAATTTTAAAACAATATTGGAGCCAGTATAAAATGTACCTGGAAATTTTTTAAAAGCAAGTGAAGAATGAAAAAATGCTTACTTTCCCACAACCATCTCCTGCAACTAATAATGATATTTCTCCACCAACTTTTGAGGCAGCTGTCAGAGCACATCGTGTTGCAGGGAGTATAGCATCATTATTATGTTCAGCAATGACTAAGGTACTTTCCAACCTCTTAAAAGCCTACAATAAATTATAAAATTGATTTATAAACAATTCGTAAATAACATTAAACTTTTTTATTAATGAGAAAGTAGTTTTTACACATAGTTTACATGAATCATTTGTAAAAATGTTATAAATGAGTAATACTACACGTACACACACACCTCCATATACATTTATATGAACTAATAAAAGATAAGTGGTTAATCTGAAAGGCTGAACTAAAGTTAGTGTAACCAGAACTGTTACAGGAATACATTGCCAAGCTTGATAGTAGGAGAAATCCAACTACAAGGGTCACACAATTTTGTAATAAGAGAAAGGTAAGGGTTGAAAATTAAAAATTGTGCCAACAGACAGAAGATACACCTATTAACCATAGGGTTCCACCATTTCTTACAGGCTTGATCATGACAAAAATATGTTTTTGGCCAAGCTTTTGTATATCCTGTGATGGCTTCTTCAGGTCAGAATGGAGAATGAGAGCGATTACAGGTCCAAGGAGCTTCTACTATACCTGCCTAGGAACCAAATCTTGAACTAAGTCTGCCTTCCCATTGGTTGACTCTTATTAGTTCATTTCTGGAGGTGTTTATCTGGCTTGCTTTATCAGGGATAGCTGTGCTGATTTTCCTGCCAGATAATGGTGAATTCCAGTTTTTACTTAAAGAATATAATTCTTCCCTATTAACATTATTTGTGTTTTTCATTATTTCTATGGCTTCTTTAATTGTTTGGCGGTAGTAGTTATTCCCTAGGATTGTGGCATTACTCAATCCTTAAGTAAAATGATACAATTTATTCCAAAATAATTTCTTCAATTTTATCTAATAATATTTCATATTTTATCTATTTACACAGAGATAATTTCCATTTCTTTATTACTTTCAGTTACCTAAGCAGTTTTATATAATTTGAACAGTATTGCTTTGTCGGTTATAAAAGAATTCACAATATAAAGAATATTTATTAGTACTTGCAAAAATATGATCGAAGCATGAGCCCTTATTACCTTCATACCTAGATTGAATTAATCCTTAATACGAATTCCTTACGAACTAGCATAGAAATATAACTGTAATTTGACTTGTTCTTATTCCCTTATTTATTGGTACATTATTATCTCCCATCAGAATAGATTTATCACCTAAAACCTCGAGGAGGGGGGGGGGGGGGGGTACTGTTTGTTACAACATTGTATATCTCAAGGTACAGGTATTACCTTTATTGTACAACAATTTGTATTTTCCAAGTAAATCTCACTAATCAACCTTATCTTTTAATTTAATTGTTAGTCCGAATTTTTGGTTAACAATATCATTATTTTTAAAGAGATTATGATTTTTTATTTGATAAAATGAAATAACATCTTCCCTTACTAAAATTATAAAATCAAACTTTTCTTCTACATAATTAATCACAAAATAAATTCATCATGTTTCTTTCTAGAACTTCTAATGTATATTTGAAAGAACCTTTATCATTTTGATACAATTTAATTCCTTAATATTTTATATTTCTTAGTTTTCAAAGTAATTAAATTCTTAAACAACTTGAATCATCACCAAATTTCATATATTTGCTTTATCTGTTGGAGAAGCTCCACCTACTTAATGACCCTCACCCTGGATTCTTTTTCCTTTTGAAGCAGGATGTGTCCTAAACTGATCCAAACAAACCTGAATCTGTAGACAGTAGGGACTTTCACTGTCTTCTTTCTCTATTTTATCACTGTATAACTGTACTGAAGATTCAAGGCTATCAAGTTTTTCACTAACAATTGATCCATCTTTAATTATTTACTTTAATGGTTACATTATTAACCATTATTTAATTTCTGTTACATTTCTTCAGGTAATTTTTCCTCTGACTCGTAATCTATCAAAAAGCTGAACACATTTTTTATTATTATACAGATTTAAAAATTGCATTTATAATTGATCTTTTCTCAATTTTTCAGTGATTACCAACCCTATGTATGCTGAATGAAGCTTCTTATTAAACACATGAATAGAGCATGTAAAAACTAGGCCACTGTGAATGTTCTTGATTCAGGTTACACACAAAACCATATCAGACTAAGATAAGATAGAGGGACACGTATTTACTGCTAAGGTACTCTGAACTAGGAGCTCTTCCTCCATGTTTCTTAAGGGTGTCCCAACCCCTGCTTTTGCAATGATTCCAGTCAAGAACAGTCAGCTTGAAAGTACTGTCCAACTTTCTTAATAGAACCTCTATATCCCAACTGATCGAGTGGATTCTTCTCAGGCATCTGAAGGTGAATGAATACCTGGAGTTGGCTTAACGCCAGCTTGGACCACTTCCATGTCTCACAGCCATAGAGCAAAACTGACTTGACATTAGAGTTGTAGAGTTTTTAACTTAATCTTAAATAGTCCTCCTAGTTAAATTTTTATTCCATCATACTGGGTAGAACTGGACAAAAAGGCATTAGCTAATTCAGTATAAAACCTTTTCTTTCTTTGGAACCTCCCTTTAGTCCCATACGGCTCCTCAAGCAGATAAATTTATTAATTTATAAATATCAGTGTGTTTAACTTTTTATTTGATATTGATCTGCATCCACATTCATATTGGACAGAATGTTGTTAGTCACCTGCATTTCCTTTGTTGGTTGGTGAGGGTTGTATTATTATAC
Organism: Oncopeltus fasciatus; assembly: GCA_000696205.2. Taxonomy (NCBI): domain Eukaryota; kingdom Metazoa; phylum Arthropoda; class Insecta; order Hemiptera; family Lygaeidae; genus Oncopeltus; species Oncopeltus fasciatus. The sequence goes on along the minus strand of KZ808077.1, from coordinate 138,214 downwards.
TTAATTGTTTAGTACGCTGGGTTTTAATTTTATTTTATTTACTATGTGATATAATTTTCATTTACATCAATATTTTTCATTTAGTTTTTTATTACAATTAATATTTATTCTATGTTTCCAAGTTATTTTACCTAAATATGGCAATATCAATATCAATTATTTGTAATTTAATTTGAATTTTTGGAATATGCTTTAGGCTAATTTTTTTTTTTTTTTTTTTTAATAAGAAACAGCAATTATTTCTCAAACCTTGTAATTTTGTTTGAAAATGTAAGAATTATTTATGTTATTTAATGGGTTGACCACAACACCAATACTAGTTTTAAAGAGGAAAAAATGTTTTAACTCAGTTGTACTAACCCCTTTTTATGTCTAGCTGGGGTATCCATGCATTATTCTTTTACTTTTTACTCTTCTACAATCATTTTTCATAATAATTTTATTTTCTAATTTCTGAAATTATCTCTAGTTGGATTCCTAATCAGTTCTTTAGCATGTGAATTTCTTTTAGGTATATTATTTTCTTGAAGTGAATAAATAAGTCAGTAAAAATTGCAAAACCATTGGATGAATTTGGTATAGTCTGATAATGAAAATAATCAGGGAGACCATAAATGCAGCTTGCCTCCTCCACAGAGAAGCAATATCACCATCATGTTGTGATCAATAAGGACTGTTAGGAGTTAGGGGCCTTCCTTTAGCACTGATGGATGAAATATAACAATAGTGTCCATCCAAGATAGTTGCTGTTATTCAATGCTCACATGTCCAATAGTTCACACCTTTGTTTACCAAAAGTGACCCAATATTTGTTCAATTCTCAGTTTAAAAGCCTCGACTAACCCCCTGTACATGGACAAAACTTCTGGTCAGACCGGGCACCATGCTCCTGCAGATACATTCCGGATTAATTTTGAGGCTATTTGGTTTGGAATGAGGACAGAGAAAAATCATTTTCTGGAAAAAAAGGTTTTGAAAATTATACACAAACCTTGGGAAAAATTTTTTTAGTGCTGTCACTTTTCTATTGAACCACTAAGTTCTTTTAAATATAATAGGATGATATGAGTAGCATTCTCCCTGAAAATGTCGCATTAGGATTTTATTAAAATTCTAGTGATTTACCACTTCTCAAAATTTTCTTGTAAAAAAGTAATATCCTTTTCTTTTCTTCTTTTGCAGTATATTGTACTGGCTCACTTTAAATATTAAATAGAAATTTTATATTCCAGCTTGTTGTATTAAGTTCTTAATAGAGCAACCTTCTTCCCAAGAAGACCTGAAACAAAGCTTTTCTTTCTTAACGTTTTCAGGCTCTAATACTTATAAGGCTCTAATAATATTTCAGACTCTAATATATAAATGCTTTAAACTTAAAATATTTAAAAGATTTATTACAGCTGGACAAATGGTTTCATCAATCCTAAATAAGATAAGCTAAAAATAGGGTTCAATTTCCCTTCTGTGTGAGAGTGATTGTATGAGTACATTCTCTAGCATCAGTAATTTTTAAAATAAAGAAACCAAATTTTGCATATGGGATTCTTTCAAAAAACCGTTATTTATATTGGAATATTATGTTGGGCACAAAAAAAAAAAAAATAATAAAGATGCAAACGAGCAGTCTTCACTTATTTTCTTTGAAAATAGAGCTTAAGCTTGGTGTAGATCCTACATAAATTGTCCCAAACCATCACTAATTTAGGAAAATTTGAATATATCCAGTACCTATAATGGTCATCAAGTCTCAATAATGTGGTTGAATACCATGGATTCGAAGCTTTTCTTATAGTATACAACAGAAACCATTGATCACAAGAAACTCAAAATCCCACAAGTTTAAATGTAATAAAGGATAAATTCTAGAAATCATCTATAAGTGGCCATCATTACTGATTAGCTTTAAATAATAATAATAAAAAAAATAAATAAATAAAAAAAAAAAAGAAAAAATAGTGGTTCAAACCTTAATGAGTAATTAAACTGTAATTCATTTTCTGGTGTCAATGTGATGTAGTCCAGCCATTTGACTTCTTTCTTCTCCCTAGTGATCTGACTTTTCTGCTCCCAAAATTATTTTCAAAGGGTGCGGTCCCTCCCAGTTTTTTAAGTACTTTGTTGGCTCAATACTAAGCTCAATCTCCATATTAAAATAAGTGATTGTTGCTTGCTTGGTTCTCAGAAACAGTCTTTCAATAGGCCTCATAGGCTTAAGGGGGGAAATACATGTTAAGAATGTATTTATTTTCGACCCATAACAAAAAAGAGAAGGCAGTTTGGTTTGCTATTGAGGCTCCTTTCCCTAGGAGAACACCAGGAATTCTCTTGGTCATTACAAACAGAAGCACAGAAATAAAGAAAACCAAATGTGCACTGTGACCACTGAACCTGGGACCTTCAGCTCAGGAGAGTACATAACATTAACTACCAGACCACCAAGCCAATTAAAATGATGACAACGGATTTTGGGGGGAGGGATCAGAAAAAGTTACATAACTTTCAACCAGATGAAAGTGGTGAAATATCGCTATTTGATGTTTAATAAGACACTTCAATATATGTGTGTGTGGTGTGTGTGTGCATGTGCGTGTATGTGTGATCATAAATGTACAAATGACTACCTATTATTAGTTCAATAAATTAGAAAAGTAAAATTATAATAACTATGTAATAAAAAAATTAGAAAAAAGGGGGGGGGGCAAAAAAACCTAAAATTAATTCAATGCATGATTTCATAATGGGGAGTAATGATTTTAGAGAACTTAAGACCAACCCAGGTGATTAAGGCTGGCATAAAAAATTAATAGACTCAGATAAATTGGGTAGACTTAATCAAGTAGCTGAGTGTGTAATTTAAATGTTAACTGAATCACCAGTCTTAAAATCATTTAAAATTTAGGTTAAAAATATTTGAATGAAAAGGATACAGGTTTTTACATAATAATCAATTTTAAAGAGCTATCACTACTATTTAATTTCAAGAACTAAAGAATTAAAACATTGTAAAATTCATATAATAGACTAAAGTTATTATCATGAAAGACATCATCCCTCAACATTACAACACCTCAAAATATCACAAAAAATACTTGCAATTAAAATATAAGTATATATATGCTATAGCCTGTGCATTATATGGAAGTATGAAATGATATTTTCTTCCTATGAACCAAAGCAATAATTACCACATACAAAAACGGTTTCACATACTAGATTATTTCCACCAAAACATAACGAGTTCATCAGAAATAAGAATAATCAAAAAATGTTTCATATTTTTTGGGTACCTGTCTAAAAGACCTCCTTAAAATAGCTGAGTTGGTGCACAACATTTTGGCAGAAAACTTAAGAATAACGGGAGGTGAAAATGTTCTGGCAAGATAAGTTATCTTTAGAGGTCAAAAGTTAATGGAAACCAAAGAGAAAATGCAAGAGATACAACCAACTTTCAATAAAACTTTCCTTCCTACACTAGTAGTTATGACGTCATCAACCTGTATAGAAATTTTACTATTTACAGAAAATTGCATAATAAACTATCCCGTAGATTTATAATAATAAATGTTGTTTTCCGACATCTAAAATAAAGTTAATTTTTAAAAAAATGAATAAATGCTTCTAGTCATTGCTTATTGGTAAAAAGTTGAAAATAGAAAAATAAAAAAATAAATAAAAAAGAAGAAATACTCCCAATCCTGATGTATAGCGCTTACGAAGCCAGCAATTTACAATCAGTGCTCTAAGCTGGTCAATGTCCATCAGACATTCATCAATTACTTTTCTCTTAATTTTTGGTGGTTGGTGGAAGTTAATAATATCTGATAGATGAAATATAAAGGTCAAGAACTTCCATCGTAATACCTTTAATTAAAAGAATATAGAACGCGTTTAATAAAAGGAATTTGCAGTGAAGGTTGGTAACCTTTTTATTTTATCAATCTGACAAACAAGTATATTTCAATTTGGGATATTTCAAATCTCAAACATCAGAAATGTAAAAGGAAAAAGAAGGAGCTTTGGATACCAACACTCTGAACCCCAGGAATTGTTACACTTTCTTCTAAACAAATTGCATATAAAATTAAAAAACTAAAATGTGGAAGGTTTAAAAAAAAATACATATAAAAATTAAAATCTATGGCTTCTGATTCGATTACAAGGGGAAACACCTAGTTTTCAATTATATTTCAAGAAGAATATATATCAAATTTATATTTGAAGAATTTTTAATGTATTAAATATTTAAAAAATATCTATCTCCATGATTCAAACCCGTCTAGGCTAAATTAGGAACATCTTTCAATTACAATATGTTCTAAATAATTTAAAATGTTATTTTCACTATCAATGAATATAGAACTATCATACCTTCTATTATCCGTCTTCATTGGTTTCTGCAAACCATCTTCTGTTGGCGAGCGCTTTCGGACACTGTCCATCTTGGCCGAATACTTGTGTTCACTGTCACTGTCTGTATTCAACTCTTGAAGTTAGATACTTGAGACTTTTGAGTTGAATACAGACATTGACAGTGAACACATGTATTCGGCCAAGAAGATGGACAGTGTCCGAAAGCGCTCGCCAACAGAAGATGGTTTGCAGAAACCAATGAAGACGGATAATAGAAGGTATGATAGTTCTATATTCATTGGTAGTGAAAATAACCTTTTAGATTATTTA
>KZ808077.1:117493-132768 GCA_000696205.2 Oncopeltus fasciatus | reverse complement strand
AAAAAAAAAAAAAAAAAAAAAAAAAAAAAAAAAAAAAAAAAAAAAAAAAAAAAAAAAAAAAAAAAAAAAAGCTTATATAAGAATTAAGGCCGAAGGTAAAAGAATTATTCAGTTGATTAAACAAAAATAAATTACCTAAAATGGGTCAGTGCCAGCAATGTGGCCTTCTCTCAGAATGTTCCTCATGTTTATGTAGGCATAACTTTGAGATTGACAAAAAATTCACATACTTGGGAGAGCAAGTGAATTATGAAAATAAAATTACTTTTAACATAAGGAAGAATATCATGGAAACTGGGCATAATATGCTTACCAAAAGCCTTTTCGTTTAAAGTTACTGTCAGTATATACCTGTAGTTGTTTCTTATTTTTTTCTATAAATTACTCTTAAATTTGTATTCTTATAGTTATAAAATAAAATTTTGGGTTAGATGAATTGTGAATTTTTTTAAAATTATCTGCCTATTACAATAAGATGTGTGTATGAATCTTGAAGTTATAAAAAAAGAAAAAGACTCCCTCAACACATCCTAAATATTCTATCCAAAAAACATCGAGCCCGATCCTTATGGCAGAAATACCGACATCCCTCTAATCGTCTATCCTTTAATAAACTCTCCTCCTAGTAAAAAAGGAATTATTTCTCCATAGAAATAAAACCTTTAATTCATATCTCTCCTCACTCACAACATCCGATAAATCCCTCTGGACTGCCACCAGAATAATCCTTAAGCACCACATTCCTTCCACACGTCTTCGTCGTGATGATGCTTCATGGGCATCATCAGACAAAGAAAAATTCGTAATTCTTGCAATTCATCTCCAAAACACCTTTAAACCTCATTCAGATCCAGATAATCTATCCTCTGATTTAGAAGTGTACGAATTCTTCGAATGCCCTCTTCCTCTATTCTTGCAACCCAAATCCATCAATCCTTCTGGAGTAAAGTACCTCATATCCCGTCTACCCAAAAAGAAGGCTCCCGGTTACCTCGTCACTTCTACAGTCCTACGACACCTTCCTCGAAAAGCTCTCATCTTCCTGACATATATGTATATAACTGCATATTCCGTCTTGCTTACTTCCCATTACTTTGGAAATTTTCCACCATAATCCTCTTTCTCAAACCAAATAACCATCTGAAGACCCCTCATCTTATCGTCCTATAAGCCTGTTCCACATCCTTTCGAAAATATTCGGAAAAAAAAAACCCCTATTGAAACGAATGTTCCCGATCCTACAGTCCAATAATCTTATCCCTAATCATAAGTTTGGATTCCGCCCTCATCACTCTACATCTCAGCAAGTGTTTCGTGTTGTAGATCGTATCCCATCATCCCTTGAGAAAAAAGAGTATTGTTTGGGTACGCTTCTGGATGTATCACAGGACTTTGATCGTGTTTGGCACAAGGACCTTTTAAACAAACTGAAGCATATCCTCCCAAATACCCTCTATCTAATTCCGCTTCTACATATCCAAGTTGGAGTTGCGGCACTGGTTGTTCTCTCCCTCATGTCATTGTAGCTCAAAGTCATAGAGCAAATTACAAGATGTATGTACTATCTTACAAAATGTAATAAATAATTTAAAAAAATTAAATTTATCCAACCGATTTTTCTGGGTCCGACTGGGATCAGATTACTTCAACTACTGCCCTGTAGAAGTGGGAGTTCCTCAGGGCAATGTGCTCGGACCCATACTCTATATAATTTATACTTCTGACTTTCCAAAAACAGCTGATTCTTTCTCTGCTACCTTAGCCGAGGATAAGACCATCATCGCGTCAGATCCTGATCCCACAGTTGCTATTAATATCCTTCAAGTACATCTCAACCACATATCCGCTTGGTGCAAGGTGTGGCTTATAAAAATAAATGAAAGCAAGTGTGACCACGTCACAATTACTCTCCCACCAATCCTCTACTTAATCTCACCTTCAACGAAATTCCTATTCCCCAATCCAGCTCCGTAAGATACCTCGGTTTCTACTAGGACATAAGGCAAAAGAGACAAGACCTAAACGGACGCTATGGACTATTATATAGACTACTCGGACGAACATGGAAATAATCAGTACACAACAAATTAACAATATACAAAACTATTCTTAAACCTATTTGGACATACGGTGTAGAGCTCTGGGGTACCGCTGAACCTTCCATCATCCAACGCATCCAATCCTTCCTGTCCAAAGTTCTCAGAACCATTGGTAATGCTCCCTTCGATGTATCCGACTCTACCCTTCACAATGACCTCAAAATCCACCTCGTCAACGACTTAATTTACAATTGTTTCTCCAAATTCCATTTCGGCCTCATACAACATCTTCCCAAATTTATTTCGATAATCCTACACGGCGACTTAAACGGAGATGGCCCAGTGATCTTCTGTAACAAGATAACCTAGTTAAATTTATTATATATANCCTCTATCTTTGCAACCCAAATCCATCGGATTTAAAAGGAGATAGCCCGTGAACTTCTGTAACAAGAGAACCTAGTTAAATTTATTTATGAACATATATCTATTTTTTTATTTTATTTTATATATTACTTTTTTTTTCTCTTTTCGGAGTTGCAGCACTGGCCGCTTTCTCCCTCATGTCAATGCCACTCACGGCCATCGCATAACTTTGTGAGCTATTACAAAATATAAACCTATTTGCGGAATGTAATATCCAAAAAATCAAACAAAAAAAAAAAAACAACTTCTGGATGTCACTCGTCTTGAGCTCATGAGGGAGGTCAACAATTAATGAAACTTATTTCATTGTTGCTTTAGAATCTGATCCTTATTATGGTATTAAATTTGAAAAAATCTTTTGATGTTGCCTGTCAATGGCTAATGAATCTTTGCTCTGATTAAGGCGTCACTTAGTTAACTTTGTTCTTGTTTATAATTCTTTGTACGAATCGATTGCTTAGAAAGCATTTTATTTTCCCTCCATTAGGTTCTGTGGAAGTTAATTCTAAGATTAAGTCCTTTATTTATTGATATATTCACTTTATTTGAATATTAGTATTTGCTGTTATATCGTGAATATATATATAGTTTTAGCAGTGAAAAGGTTCGTTCTTAAGTTAAGTGTTAATAATCTAGATAACACCTCTTAAGGGGATGCATATTCTTTTGGAATGCTGGTTGTTTAATTTCCGATTTTGACAAATATCTGTAAATAAAGTTTGACTTATATATTCTTCATACTCGTATCTATGAAAATTGACTTTTCTGCTTCAGTTACCAGTATGAAGTGCTAGTTTAAAGAATTCTAGAAACATTTATTCTCGCTCAGAAGTTCTCAGTTTCAGTAAATTCCTTATGAGAGGTTGCAATGAATAAAGTATATTGGATTATGAATAGACTGTTTTAGACCCCATTCCCTTGCTAATTGGTTTGTAAGAAATGTGTTTCCAATTATCAATTATTGTTTTACTTTGATGCTACTCGAGTTACAGCAGATGAAGCTGTTCATGATGTTAATTTCATCAATTAAAGAGTGTATTGAAAAAAAATTACTGTTTTATCAAATTTTACCTTTCGCTAGGCGCTTTACCACTGGGCGCTTGCCCTATTTTGGATGGTTTTTTTTCCTCTTTACTTCCTCAATGATATCTAGTAATGATTATACAAACTAAAATAATCAATTTCTTCATTTATAGATTAAAACAGTTATTGTAAAAAAAAATAATAGTTTTTTACAAGTTTATTTAATATAAAAATGTAAAATACTTCAATGTAATGTGTATAGAAATGTATATTTATAGATTTTATGTACATAATGCATTTAGTAAATTCACATTTAATGCAATCAATTTTAACATATTCAAATAGTTTGTAGGTAATATTTTTTTTTTTTTTTTAAACAAAGTAGGTATATTGTAAACACTTTCGTCACAGCCAATTTAAAATAAATCTAAATTGAACTGAAACTAAAACTTAGTCCACACAAAAAAAAAAAAAAAAAAAATTTTGCTATTACTAATAAAATGTTTTTAAAAAAATATGAGCAAATAAAACATATTTTTTATTTACATAATTATTATTTATACTTACAAAATATATTATGAACTGCCTTCAAAAACATCTTTCATGGCCTCTAAGCAATCCGTGAGGAATATTAGAATATTATTTTGGAATGTTTCCCACTCACAAATACTGAACACTTTTAACATGTTTTTGTAGTATTAGATTTTCTTGAGTTGTATTTATTTACATGTACCTCTATTTTCTTTTCCTTGGGCACTATATCTGAGAGGCTCTCTTCAACAGCTATTTTTGGATAGTGAATCTATAGAAAAGGTTTCAAATCAATGGAGAGGTTTCTTATCTCTGACCTGCCGTACAAGTGCCCCTTCATCAATTCCTGAGCTAGATGTTTGGGAAAAATTTTTCTTCAAACAGAAGCTTCTGATGGTGATGCTGAGCTGAACAATATCTGCGTGTTGATCCCTGCCACATTTATTATGTGATAAAAAAATTACCATTTGCCATCTTTTTGTTTTTCTTTTGAATGAGTAGCTAGAGCATAATTTATCCACTGTATCTATTCCTCTGTAGGTCGTATTTTAATCCATAATTATTTCTGGTTTCTTAGTAAATTTCATTGTTGTTCATGGTTGAAATCAATACTACACATTTATTTTTCTTTATACTATAAGAAACCATTGTCATCTTTTTTGGAGACCGAACTGGAAAGTTCCTATCACCTTTGATTCATTTGGCAAAAATTCTGAATTGATAACCGACTTATTTTTTTTGAGGGTGCCTAGGAATGTAATTTTCTTTGCCAAAAGACTCTCAGCTAACTCAACACTTGAATACCAATCATCAGTGGTAAAATTTCGGTTATGGTTTACCACCGGTTCTAAAAGACAGACATTGTCCTTTGGCTTATTTGAACATTGATGTGGACCTGAAGGTTGTGTTCTCACATACACTTCCATGTTTCCTGTTTAAAACATTTTTTTGCCACTCAAAGCAAAAAGGCAATGGTTTTCTTCAGAAGTTTGGTCAATGGTTTCTGATATTTTGGTCTATTCTGCCGACTGTGTTTGCTACTGTGCTCCTTTGAAAATTATCTAGTAAAAATCCAAATGGTTGTGGAATTACTTTGACGTTACCTTCTCAATTCTTGACTTATATTCCTCTTCTTGATAACCTTTGATTGGAATGGTCAGTTTTGTTCCTGTCAAAAGTGGGTATCTTTCCTGGGTCACTTTTTGCATTGAAACTGTTTAATTTTCACAGGTTCTTTGTGGGGGACTATTTTTTAATGGATCAATATTGAGAGAATGGGCATTATCAATTAAGACATGGTGGGATATATGGGATTAGGTAATTTCTCATCAATTCTCTTGTCATAGATTAGCCTTGTCTGGATATTTATGAAATCGAATGTTTTCTATAAGCACTTATAATAAGCAAAGTGCAAAAGCCAATCACCAATTTTTTTCTTTTCTTAAGTTGCTACTAGTCATTATTGTTTTCAATAATTATTCTCTCTCACTCAGACCTTCAGCTCTCACTGTTAACTACCATCACTACAATAATTTCTTCAGGACAATATTTTCTTGTTTTGTTTCTAGTTCTGTATTAATAGTTTTTCTTGTGTTTATTAATTACTTTTTAATTTTCAGTAGTTAAATTTTTAATTTTGTAATATTATATTCTTTTGTTATTAAATCATTTAAATTTTTTTTTTTTTTTTTTAGAAAAGAAACATTTGCTTTTGGTTGTTCCTATTTACTTTAGAATTAATTATAAAAATGTTAGTAAATAGTTCAGAAAAGATACAACCACAACAAAATAGCAAATAAATTTAGAATTTAGTGGTATATTTTAATGAATATTTTAAAATTTAACCACTTTTGTTTTAGGTTGATGTGTGATTGATTTCCTTGTTTTGTTTAATTCAAGATGGCATTTCACAGAAGCTTCTTGCAAATCCAATTGAATTTCCTGAGCTGCAAATTTTACTCAAGCTTTTTTTCTCCTTCTCAATCACAACAAGCATTGATCTACTCAAAACCCTCTCTTTTTGGAAGGCATTATTCTTTTAATCTTAATAGAGAAACTCGTTTTATGAAAAAAATTCTTTCACGAAGTCTTCCTAAAAAGTATGCTATTTTTTTCTTCATATTATTCTGTTAAATGATATGAATTTTTAAATGGAGAGTTGTTTTGACCATAGATATTATTAGATTTTTTTTTTTGTTGGAGTTTGGTCTAGGTAGATCCAAAAATACAAATTTTAAAAAAAATGTATTTAAAAAAATTATCTGCCAATATTTCGGCTTACATTGTAAGCCATCTTTAGGTCTATCATAAAGACAAAGGGGACGCCCTGTCCCCTGGTTCACATTTTCATGACTGTGTCATGAAACCCAAAACTAATAAAATAACAATTAATAAATAAGGATTACTACCAGAACTGTAGAAAAACAGAGAACAATTTATGTAAAACTTATCGAAGAATAAAAACTTAAAAATAATAAAATAAAATAAAATAATGGATAAATAAATAACACATAATTACTGATATAAAAAAAACTTACTTAGGAGAAAAAATGAAACAATAATGAACAGCATTACTGAATAATTAAATAAAATTAACTTAGAAAATATTACATGGTCATAGGTTATATAGAAAAAGGAAATTCACCCAGCGGACGATGGTCCACTGCCATAAATACCTTCAGAGAGCCCATGGTCATCTGAACATATCCAGGTCTTCCGGAATGTTGATAACCACCACAAGCCAGCCGTCATTCTGTTGACATTTGACCTGGCCACCAGAGAACCACACATTTTAGCTTGCCTTCCTTCTTCATCTGGCGTGCCAAGTAGTAGAGGCGCTAGTTCGTGGGGCTCATACTCTCGCTCAGGTAAATGGGATGGGCATCATTCTCCTCCCAGCCAATATGCCGGGTTCAGGTCCCTCTTCACTCTTCTCAATCAGACAACCTCATCCCTCATACATTGCTGTCACCAGACCAGCGAGAGTTCACCAGGTCTCACCGTTATCCCTTGAACTTCCATAGATCCGGAGAGTAATTCCTGTTGGGCGTGATTCAGACTCACTTCCAGTTTATAGAATTCAATGTCTATGCTTTGTCTGGGCTTCTAATCTGCCCTCTATACTTTTGGAAGCTCTGCATTTTCAAAAGCAGTGTTGTTTTTATTAGGAGAGTTTAAACTCTCTTAGCTCACTAGCAACACCTCTTTTTATCTCGCCTATCTCCGTTGAGAGCGCCCTCATCGCCTCCTGAATATAAGTAAATAGATTACCCTCCTCGGTAGATTTAGCTGGTGAGGTTTTCCTAGTTTTCTTACATTTATCACATTTCCAGCCTTTTCTTTGTGACCTCTGAGACTCAATATCTGAGTCATCAATACCACAACACTTTCTGTCGTAAATTAATTTGCAGGTAGTAGAGGCTAGAGAGCTCTTGTCATCCCTATTAATAGCGTGTTTACACACTAGACAATGCACCAATGTTTATTTTTTAAAAAAGCTCAGATAAACAGCTGGCGAGATAAGAGGTAAGCTGGGCGTGTCTGCTATGCAGAGAGGAGAGCTATGAAGAAGGGATAATGCTCAGCAGATTTCTTACTTACGAGATGAAACTTCTGATAAGCCTGCCATTTCGCTACTCACCGTCAACTTTCAGGTATGCCACCACTGATATTGATACAGAAACCAATGATAATAATTTACTACAATAAGGCCAAAGGAGGTGTGGGCAAAATGCTACATACTCAGTTTCAAGAATAACAAGATAATGATTCATCTTCACAATGGTATTGTTATACCATTTATTGAATAGTTCCTAAATTTAAATACTGCCTTTCGAACAAAGATGAAAATTTTTGAGGATTTTCCTCAAAAACCTAGTGTTGTTGCTAATGAATGAGCACACAAAGAAAAAAACAAATACCAACCTTGCCAATTCCGAAAATTGGCTGCCACATTTATGGAAGGAAAAAAGACATGAGCACCACAAAAATTTACTTGTCAAGCTCACCTTGTGAATCAGTTTTATCGCCAATAAGAGCCAAACTAAGATAATATTTGTTTCATATTCTAATTTACTCAATTATCATTTTTATACAATTTTCTTTTTTGCAAATATTTTTCACATTTTTTAATTGTTATACATAAAGCTAAGTGTTAAATGTTATTAATTGTTTTTATTATTAAATTTTTTAAAATTTTAGTTNTATTCTTAATATTAAATATAAAAAGTGTATTAAAAATTATAAATAAATATAATATAAATTTGTAGAAAATTAAAGAATAAAATTATTAATATTTAATGCAAGTCTTAGTATTATGCTCAAAAGAGCCCAAATACAAATACTGAATTTAGAGTTTAAAAAAATAAAAACAGGGGTTGAGGTACTCTGTGTCTATTGAAGACATAAACCAGCATGCAAATTGGAAGGTCAAAAGATTTCTCCTGAGAATAAAACAACTGGGAGACCAATGGGGCGAGGTCTGGTCTATGCAGTGGGATGCTACAAACCTTCCCAGCTATGCTTTCTCTATATTTGCAGTCACTAAAGATGTGTGTGATCTAGCATTGTTGTGATGAAAAACAACACCTTTCCAAGTAATTCTGGTCATTTTTTTTTTTTTTTTTGTATCATCTACTTCAATTGCTTAATTGAGTGACAGAGAGTTGAGTTAATTGTTTGGTCAGGAAAAAAAAAAGTGCCTTAGAAGATGAAAAAAACAGTCTTTGTAAATAGAATTAGACTTTTCAAATAATTCTTAGTATGTCATCACTGAATATGAATTATAAGAGATAAAGGACATTACAGCCCTCTATTAAAATAAGACAAAATAACTTTATCCAACCCTTTATCTTTTAATATTTATTGTTAATATGACCTGCATCTAATTGTTTTTGTCAGTTGTTCAATGTTTACAAATTATGTTACTAGTGTGTAGGAAGTGTTGTCATGTCCTTAAAATACACAATTATGAGGTCATAATTTCTCTTGATGTCATAACATATATGTCTGGTAAATAATCTAATGGGTTATTATTATTTCTACCACCAATGAATATAGAACTCTCATACCTTATATTGTCCGTCTTCCTTGGTTTCTGTATATCTCCCGTTGGCGAGCGCTTTCGGACGACACTGTCCATCTTCTGGCCGAATACAAACNCAACTAACACACAGAAAAACACAGTTGAATACGGACCGTGACAGTGAACGTTTGTATTCGGCCAGAAGATGGACAGTGTCGTCCGAAAGCGCTCGCCAACGGGAGATATACAGAAACCAAGGAAGACGGACAATATAAGGTATGAGAGACATATATGTCTTGTTATTCACAGAATTTCAGTTTATTATGTGCATAGAACTTGAGAACTAGCTAATAGTGAAAGTGCCTTTCTTATCTTCAAAATAAATTAAATACCATTCCTTCCATTCTTCTCTAAAGAATTCTCACCAGCTAAAAATAACCTCAGACATTCAATCTCAAGAAAAATCTCAATCCTTGTTATCCTTGATTTCTCAAAAGCCTTTGATACGATTTATCACTCCTTACTGCTTTCTAAACTTAAACACCTTTCCTTCTCCAACAATTCCTTTCTTTTTTCTTTGGTTTTATTCATTCCTGTCAGGCCGATCCCAAGTAGTTTCTATCCCTGAAGCACCTTTATCTTCCCCTCTACCTATTACATCTGGGGTCCCGCAGGGCTCTAGCATCTCTGCCACCCTGTTCTCTGCCTATATTAATGACCTCAACCTTTCCATTAGACACTGTTCCTATCACATTTATGCAGATGATACCCAAATTTACCTGTTCTTCCCTCCAGAAGAATTACGAACCGCCATCCAAAAAATCCAAGAAGATCTAAATTCAATATGTTCCTGGACTTTGACAAACAAGCTTTCTCTGAATGTCAAAAAATCTCAGGCAATTGTTTTTGGGTCTAGATCCTTGCTTACATCACCCCCTACTATTCCTTTCCTCACAATTAATCAGCGCCCAATTTCCTTTCATTTCTCAGTCAAACTTGGCATTATCCTAGACCAAACCTTTTCATAGAAACCTCATATTTCACTGATTGTTTCTCCACTCTCCAACAATTTCTAGTCATCTCCTGCCTTGTAAAACCCTTAGTCTCCTTGCGTCTTCACTCATATTCCCTCAGTTTGACTATGGTTGCGCTGTTTATGGGGCCCTCAATGGAGAACTAGAGGATAGGCTTAAGATTCTGCTTAACTTTTTCATCAGGTTTGTCTTTGGTTCTCCGAGGAGTGCCCACGTTATAAAGCTGTACTTCTAGTCGGGATGGTTATACCCATCTTACCGTAGGCAATATTTCCTTGGTTCTCTCCTCTATCAAGTCATATTTTCCCATTTCCCTCCCTACCTCTATGATCTTTTAACTTACAAATCCTCAGTACTTTCCCGCCCCACCCGTTCTCGACTTTCCGACCTTTATCTTCCCCCTTACAAATCCGCTGCATTTAGTTCTTCCTTCCTCATCAGATCCTCCAGGTTCTGGAACTCAATCCCTCTTAATATTCGTCACTCTTCCTCGCTCGCATCCTTTAAATCCCAGCTATCTCAACATCTCTCTGTACAGTTGGGTATCAGGAACTGCTAAACTGCATCTTGTTTAATTTTTATTTTTATCATGATTAACTGTTATTCTATTAGTATGATTTTCATTGTTTTGTATTGTGTAGCACTCAGTTTCTTTTTGTGCCTATATTTTTAATTTTTATTACATATTTGTTTTATTTCTGTACTTGTAAATATTATCATAGTTATGTTCAAAATATTTTATATTATTAGCCTATTCTTTATTTATACTTTTTATTTTTATTGTTGCAACTAGGTCAGAATCCGCTATACTGTCAGCTGTGACCTTCTTGTTATTTAAGAGGACTTATGTCCCAGAATAAAATTTATTTTTCTTTCTTTCTTTCTTACAACCACTTTACTTACTAGCCATAACCTTGAATTTTTCAATGCCCTTAGTATTCATTTCCTGTATGTTGATGACTATAACTCTAAATCTCACCTTAGCCCTTAATATGTTAACCTTTAGAATGCAAATTATGCTTAACTAATGCAATAATTACTCCTTAAGAACCCTTAATATACTCATTGAGATCTCTGTATATTTTTATTTGACATTTATAATTTCAGAAAATTGGCATATAACTATGACAGTATTCAGGATAATTTTACTTTTAATAAAACTAAGAGACCTATTAATTTGAGAAGGATTAATGTATTAAACAAGGTGTTCATGGAACACATCACCGATCTTCTAGTGACTGGAAACTTATCTGTAGATTTAATAGAAAGAGGAATTCAAATCACTAAAGTAAGTTTATTTAATAGTAATTTTAATTTGTATTTTATTGCTTAATGGTTTATTATATCAAGCAACTGCAATACATTTATTTTTTGGATAGCTAACATTTTTTAACAATACTTATTTGCTAGATTATGAATAATATTACTAGGAAATGTAATGTTATTTATTGATTAATGAGGGATGAAAGTGTCAGAGAGAAATAAGAAATTACAAGAAGATAAAAGTTTAGCAGGAAATTTGGTTACTTCTAGTAAACAAAAAATAAGTTTGCCAATAAACATAAAATAAAAGAGAAAATTATAAATAACAGATTAATAAGACTAAAAGAATGAGAGTTTGAGTACATTTAAGTTATGCTGGATTGGCAAACCCATTTTCCACTGCCAAATTTTCACTTTGTGTCATAGATTCTGATTCTTCACTGAGCAGACAACTGCCATTGTAACATTTCCCCCATTGGCTTTGTCATAGAAGTACTGAGGAAGTTAAATGATTCACCTACAATGGGTATTTCACTCTGATAGGGCTGAGTGATTTCTATTTCAGATATTAGATGCTTGCTCTGTCAGAGTGGTTGGTGATAGATATCCTCGACAATACATTGCTGGGACTAGAGTCCTAATCATTTGCAACAGACACTCCAGTTTCAGTTTGCCAAAAATTATTCTGCATAACCTGAAGGAAGTTGTCCAGAGAAAGGCTTCTCACTCCTGCTGAGAACTTAGTATGGACCGGTGTATCTTCATACACTATTTATATCCTTAAAAAAGACTTTTTCACTTTGCCACCTCTCAGGAAGACATATATAAAGATCCCAATGAATATAGGTCTTAGTTGTTGATGATCTGGAATGCACTAGCTGTAACTGTTACATTCCAGAGAGCATTTAAGGCTCTGCACAAAACTCAGTGATTGGGTCATTGGTCAACTGTTTGAACTTATTGAGGAGCACCCCCAGGCTAGAGGAGTAGGATGTTGGTCTTCTCATTACTAAGAAAAACAACTAGTGGCTTCTTGGTCATTAAATTCAGAGTTAAAGTAAACCACCACTTCTGCATTCTCAATTTCACTGTAGCTTCCACAATATTTTTCCGGTCAAAAAACAAAACTGCTTTTTAATAAATATTATACCTGCTACACTGAAAAAAACTTTTTTTGCACACACTTGAGATTTCAGACAATCATCCCCCACTTATATTTGTATACTTTTTCTTAATAAGAAGCTTAGCCTTTCATTTTGCATTAAATATGACTTGCAAAATTTGATTAAGAAAAAAGTAAAAGGTTGTGGCCTTAAAGGTATTGACACATTTTCTCTCTCACTCTATCTCTTTCTCTCTCCCCCCACAAAGATAAATTTTAGTGATACTAAATTTTTTGTACCCAGTAGAGAGAGGTGAATATATAGAAAATATTTTCAAAAAATCATAAATACAACCTTAATAGTTGCTTAATGCAAGGGAATAGAATAAAAAATCCAATCGTCCCAGCCAGGGTCCAAACCCGGATCTCCTGCTAACCTGTAAAATTTTTTTCGTTTTTCTAGAAATATTTATTTTACTCCCTTATAGTCATGCCTTTGATGCAAGGTAAAAAGTGATAATAATGCCCTTAAAACATATGAAAATAAATTTTAAATATAAGAAGAAGAAAATTCTTGATTCCATTAAACAAAACATAAGTGGGGCTGATCAGCTATGCTGCCTTAGCATGCTCAAGCAATTATATATATATATATATATTTATATAATAAGAACTAGTGGGAGAAAGAGATCCTCTCTCTTTACTCCTCACTGATGTAGCGCGATAAGTCCCACCAAAAATTTTACTCATTGTGATTTTTTCTTTTCTTGTGTTTACTACACTCTTTTCCCCACCTGTTTTTATTTATTAATATATATCACAACTACAAGTGTTTCATTTTCTATTCACACACACAATTGAATAAAAAAATAATGACAAAATATTAAGGATAGATTTACATAAATAAGATTTAAAATTATCCAGTAACTGCAGTTAAATACCTATGCTGATCAAAAGTATAGACTTTACCAGCATCGGCTTAGTGCTTACTTAACTCCAATTTCAATTCAAATTCAACTCCTCAAGCATATTACCTGCCACTGACTGTTAGAGACCATGAACTGAATATTCTAAGCTATTTTTTTTTTTTTTTATTCGACCTGGGTTCTGCTGTTCAAATCATATCACATTGTCGGTTCATATATTATTGAATTTCCAGAGGCTTCCAGGAAAGCGACTAGGTCAGCATACCTCACAATTACATCAGAATCCACACATCGAATCTCCTCATTGCAAGTGAAGGCTTTGTCTGTCAAAAGTTTCCCTGAGTTTTTGCTTATTTTTATGGTGCCTGTGAGTAATGAGGAGCATGTTAAATGGAAAGTTACCAATATGTGCTGGAGTTTGAATCCCATGCCAGATCTGTGTCGGAGGAGTCCAATAACTCCTGCCGCTTGTATGGTGGCACCAAGTACTGCACAAAGAGGAGCTTAGTTTATATTTAACTTCACCCCATTGATCTATACAGATCTTGTTAACAATGTCCCACACGTTTTTAGTCTGTTCTTGTAACAGTTTATACCAATTTACTGGTACTCAATCCTGAATCGAGCTTTCCTGTAAGTCTAAAATCCATTTTGGGTCGCTTCAATTTCATTTCAATCCCAAAATTGAAGATAAACTAGAATTATTGGTAATTCACCCCAGCCAGTTCATTAGCCATTATACTGTGTAGTAGTAGAGCTTCCCTTGCAGCATATGCTTCCCATACCTTTCCTTCTCCTTGGTGCATACTTCATGGCATTTGAAATGTCTTCAAAGGCTTGGAAGGCCAAACTAAAACTTTAAAAATTATAAGGCTATCACACTTCTAATTGCCTTTTCAACACCTTAAACTTTAAGCAACATTAATTTTTGAAATGGACATGATATCGATGAGAACAAGTATTGATTTATTTTATTCAACTTTTGATTGGGCCTATGGAGATTATTGGTCTGCTTAGTGAGGTTTTGTATAAGTGGTTGTTAACTATCAATGTGCTTGAAAATTCTAAAAAGAAAATTTAAAAGTTCTCACCAGCATTTGATATTGATTAGAATTCCCTGTTCTCCCTCAGTTAAGATAAGCTAACCAATCGTCTCTGCTCTGATAATTTTCCCTAATATTTTCAAAAGCCTTCTCAACTCCCAGGGTATGTATCACATTAGACATAGTCCAAAAAAGAACACATTTCCCAAAAGTAATACTTTCGCTCTACTCCATAGATATATTGGTCATCTAGACCCTCTGTTAGGAACTCTCTGCTCCTAAATCCAAACCCACTGCCCACTAAGGAACTTAATATCCTCATTAACCACAATTTTTATATAAATTTAAAAGAAACCTGCAAAATAAACAAAAAATAAAACATTTTCAATGTATCTAATCTGGATTAAAATTCAGTTTCTAATCAGAATTTAAAATAATAACAACTGTAATAATGTCTTAATATCTGCTGACCTTTAACAAGTAACAGCAATATGTATTTATAAATGAGATGGGTTACTTTATAAGCTCACAGAAATGGATAAATAAATAAAAAATACTGTCTAATTCATATTTAGTCATGAGTAATTCATGAAATTGCTGGAAGAGATGAGAATTTCTAAATTGCAAGGATATTTGAAGAAATATAAGAAGAAGAGAGGTAAGAAAGTTCCTCTGAGTACTTACTTACTCTGCAATACCTTGAGAGAGGCAACCGAAGCTGATTTGGTGATAGGTTAGTAACCTGACAACAGACCGATCTAAGGATGAAGATCAGCAGATTTGGAGAGAGAGGTAGTCAGTCAAAATTGGAGACTATGATAAAGTTTAAATTTTAATTTTATTATTTATTATTTTCAGAAGCTTA
>KZ808077.1:100226-111986 GCA_000696205.2 Oncopeltus fasciatus | reverse complement strand
ATATATATAGAGTTAAATTATATTCAAAATTATACATTGTAAATTAAGTATATGATCTTATGTTACATAACCATTTGGTAAAGTTATTTAAATATTAATTTATTTGATCTTATTATTTTAGATTCAAAAAAAGATAAAGAAAATGAAGTTGTAACATTACTTGGGGAAGTATCCAAACACAAATCTACTGAATGCAATGTAGTCATTGAAGATGGCAGTGAAGTGGAAGATATTAAGATGGTTACTAATGTATATGGGCTGGAACATGACAAAATCATCAAAAAGGTATTATGATATTATACTGTTCATATTCAAACCTGCTTAATATATTCCAAAGAAGAAGTTGTGTGTCTTTCATAATTTTATTAGCAAATTCCTTTCAATTTGCACCAATGATGTTTATGGATTTTCATCAAGAATGTATTTTTCCTTTATGTTCATGCTGTTGAACTTTGAGGTTTTGCCCATCTCTAAATATATTTATACTGAGATATCTACACCATAACCTAGATTTGACATGTCTTGAAATATATTTTTGAGTTATATATTCTAAGACATGAAATCACCTATGTGNATGGTATCCATATATTGCCCGAGAGATGGACAAAATGTGTAGAAAGCGAGGGCCAGTACTTTGAATAAAATATATTATACTTTTTTTTAAATTACTGTGTATATATTTTAAGAAATAAACAACATTTTAAACTTGCATACCTGGTACATGAGAAATCATATAAGTCATAATAATCAAATAAGTATATATTTTTTTTGTTGTTGTTCGATCAAGTTTTATCCAAAAAGTACAATTTAAAAATGTGTATTTTTTAATTATCTGGCAAAGTTTTGGCTTACACTGTAAGCCTTCTTCGGGGCTAGGACCATTTAATTTCCTTGAGTCATCCACTGACATTTAAGCCACTCTAGGATCATAAAGCATAGTAATGGAACAATTAATTAACTGTATTTACTAAACTACTTTTGATATACTATACTTTTGTCTCTTTTCTATGAATTTTTTGAATATGGTCAGTATAAACTCCATATTTTTCTAATATATACCTTTATCAGTCAATACTGTACTTTAATCAATCTTTTAAAAATTATTTTTTTCTCTATTTTCCCAATATTTCATTTCTGTAGCCCAACATTGCTTGCCGTTTATTCTTGTATTATATCCCCATTGTTATCTGTACTTTTTTTGTTAGGAGTGTTTTTTGATCAATTTGGTGATCAAAGAATTTAAGTCCCCTTCACATTTTTTTTGCTTTTTTTAGGAGGCTTCAGAAGGTACTGCTTCCATCATCAGACCATTTCTGTCTGTGTTGACAGTGTGTTCCGTCANTGTCAATTATTATTGTATTCTCATGACATTGTCTCTCTACAGCCCTGAAGATGGCTTACAATGTAAGTCGAAACGTTGGCAGATAATCTTTTCACAAAAATACACTTTTTTTTAAATTTGTATTTTTTTTTTTTGGATCTACCTTGACCGAACCCCAACTAAAATCATCTAATAATCATATCTACGGTCAAAAACACTTTCCTTTTGAATTTTTATAAAATATATTTTTTATGCTAGATCACATGACATCTTTTATACTACTGACTTGAAGATTTTTTTTTTTCTAGCACCCTGTACGATTCAAATTAATAATGAAATGTGGGCTAACCTACTTTCTTGATTATTTTTTTCTTTTTTTCAAACATCTGTATCCATTTATCATGTAATACATTCCTCCCCAGAAATTATTGATCCCTTTCTAAAGCTGAGGAAATAATCGCAGCAAAACGGCCCTTAAAACGTACCTGCTGTGTGTAAACAAACACTTTCGAGGGGGTTATTTCATCCTATAAAATATTGTAATGAAAATTTTCATTGCAAAAGAAGTAATAATGAAAACTTTCATAATGCAAGAGTTCCTCAACCCCCCCTCCCCTCACGACCACTTAAATCCAATGTAAATAAACATCGGGTGAAGTGACAGAACTAACAGGATATCAGGAGAAGTAAGTAGCTTGACTTCTTACTTTTCAGGTCGGATCATATAGAATTCGCTGACATCTCTGAACAAGCTCATAATCAATAAGTTGATTAAGATCAAATCAACAGAATCAGAATTCGTTTCACGTAGTTTCATCAAATAACGAAGTTAGCTCTTTAGAGACCAAGTCCTCCTAATCTTGGAATAGAGAGTATGTTGGGGATACGAACGGGGGGGGGGAAAAAAAAAAAAAAGGATTATAATTAATTATGATAACTAATAAACAATTTTCATTAAAGATTTTCTCAATAATAATAAATCTCTAATTTATTATTTAAGTGGAAAAATAAGACTGGCTTAAAAATTCTTCGGCATTGGTAGTTTTATGGAGAATTAGTATCAGGATTCCAGAACAAATAAGGAGCTCTTACTTTTAGCTAACCCAAGAGCTCTCAGTTTCTCTCTCTCTCTCTCTGCCACTACTTCCTTCTTTAAACAGAAATTGTTTTCCTTTCAATCATTAAGAGTGTCCTGGAAGAATTGAGTGAGCTTTAAATATGGCCAGAGGGGGCGCAAGGCTAGCTCAGGGGATCAGTACAGGTCTCGCAATCCTGATGCCGCGGGTTCCAGCACTCGCCCAGGTCAATCTTTTATTTATAAATAGAAGCTTGTCCTGAGCCATGAGTGTTTAAAATGGGGTGGCAACCTGTAGATAGCCCCTCCTTAACAGGCAAAAAAGGAGGCTAACACAGCAAAAAAAAAATATGGCCAGAAGACTCGATGTCAGGGCAGAATGTTATTAGGATATCAGAACACTTAAAGAGCTCACATCCTTTGGTCATCCCCATATCTAAAATTCTAATCAGTGCTAGATAACTCGATCTCGGTGCAGAATGTTATTAGGATATCAGAACAATTGAAGAGCTCACATCCTTTTGTCATCTACATACACTTAAAATTCTCATCAGTGCTGGATACTCGATGTCAGATCAGAATGTTATTAGGATATCAGAACACAGGAAGAGCTCACATCCATTGTCATCTCCATGCACTTAAAATTCTCATCAGTGCTGGTTGACTTGATGTCAGGGCAGAATGTTATTAATATATCAGAACACATGAAGAGCTTACATTCTTTATCATTAAAATTTTTTGGAACATATTCTCCATACTTCAGCTTCAGTAATAAGATAATGTTGTAATTGTTTGAAAAACAACATTTTTACATAAGCTTCTACCAGGTATACTTTACGTCCTAATTTTAGGCCTGAATAAAGATATCTGCTGATGATACCTATTTAATCTCTGGCCATTTTCTATTTTTTTAAATTTAACCCCCGTATTCCAGGAGCTTGGTTTTTTTTTTTTTTATATTCTAGTCATTATATCAGGAGGTAGGATAATGTGGGTTCTTCCCATCCAAGGCTGACTCTGGACTGCCCAGGAGAGAAGAGTGGGGGATGCACTCAACATTAATAGTTATATGGTATTTAACATTGGTATCTCAAAGAAATATAGAACATAAACATGGCACAAATAAATTTCCTCCTATTGTTTTACAAATTATTGTCATAACAATTGTAAGAACAAAGATATTGATGATTATTCATCATGCATTGGTTTTCCTCTAGCCCCCCCTCCCCCCATTTCAGCCAAAATTAGTTCATTTAATTATTCCAATAGAAAATTTTAATATTAAGTTTGGTTTCTATACTTTAAAAATAATAGGGACCACCCCGTTTCAAATTGTTGGGTCAAGTATGAATGCTGTCTTCTTGCACTGGCTACAAAGAGGTCCCAGTCATCTGCTACTCTTGCTTCCTAAACACCACGTAGAGGGGCATAATTTTAATTCAATTTGACAGCATTTGTCCACTCAGACCCAGAGAGAAAGGCTCTCTCAGTCATAAATTGTGTCTGACACAAATTCCCTGCCTACTGCCAAAGTTCCACTCCTTGAAGGACTTTCACCTCAGTGATAGGAAAATTTGTTTAACATTTTATATTATTAACACAAAGTGTCTAACACATTCCTTCATCTCTTATTCAAATCTAAATACTGATAGAAACTTGTCATTCACCTGGTACAGCTTCTGAGCTTTTGAATTATGGAAGAGTGTGCTTCCCAACAGCATTTCACAAGACCCAACCCGCGGAACTTCCTTTGACTACACTTAATGGCATGGGGAGGCTAATATCTTCCCTTCCACCCCTGTCAAAAGTAATAACAGGGATGGAGGGGAGGAGAGGATATTAGCCCCATCAAAGATTATGTCACATACCTCCTGTAGGGTAGGTTACGCCTACGTGAAAGGTTAAGAAGGCAGGAAATTCACCTTTGATGCTCCTCTCTACTAGAACATCACCAGAGATGAGAGGTTTGGCGGAAAACCATGGGCGCTACCATTTTCATCATTTGTGTGGACCAGAACCGCTCTGGTTGTTTTTCGATTTTCGCCATTTTCCCTATTTGTGTGCACCACCTTTTTACCCTACTGCCAAGTGTGCGTAAAAAAAAGTTTTAGATGTAGCTGGCACAATATTTAGATTAGAGCAATACAACTTAATACAGGTTTTTCTATTAATAAATTTAAGGAAATTGAACAAATAAAAGTAAGGATTAACCTGAATCGTAAATTTTAATTGATAAAGACTGAGGAAGCAAGTAATGGGAGGACCAGATACGTGCGGAAGGGGCCAATTAGAAGTGCTCCAGATGAGCCCACTCCTCATATAATAGTTAATGTTTTTTCTGAGAAAATCTCAGCTCGTCTGAACCTGCCTAGAAGATTCTATACAGTAAAGAAAGCGGCTTGCCAGCAGCCCTTGAGTCAGTGCGTCTTGGAGCATATCCCTTGCAGTACCAGTGACAGTAACTATAAGTGCAGACAATTTAGCAAGTTGTTCAGAGGCCTCATTTTGAAATATACACTTTTCATTTATTTATATATGTGGCTGTAATTTGTCTTTTCTATTAATTTATTTCTGAAAATGAAAATTTTCAATGCAAAAGAAGTTATAATAAAAACTTTCATAATGTAAGACTTCCTTACCCCCCCCCCCCACTCCCTCTCGACCACTTAAATCCAATGTAAATGAACATTGGGTGAAGTGACAGAACTAACAGGATACCAGGAGAAGCAAGTAGCTTGACTTCTTACTTTTTAGGTCGGATCATATAGAATTCGCTGACATCTCTGAACAAGCTCATAATCAATAAGTTGATAAAGGTCAAATCAACAGAATCAGAATTTGTTTCACATAGTTTCATCAAATAACGAAGTTTGCTCTTTAGAGACCATGTCCTCCTAATCTTGGAATAGAGTATTGATAAAGACTGAGGAAGCATTACGAGAGGACCAGATTTGTGCAGAAGGGGCCAATTAGAAGTACCCTTGATGAGCCCACTCCTCATATAATAGGTAATGTTTTTTCTGAGAAAATTTCAGCTCATTTGAACCTGCCTAGAAGATTCTATACAGTAAAGAGAGCGGCTTGACAGCTGCCCTCGAGTCAGTGTCAGATTGTGAGTCTTGGAGCCTATCCAAGACTATATCCAACTATAAGTACAGACAATTGAGCAAGTTGTTCAGAAGCCTCATTTTGAAATATACACTTTTCATTNAGCATTTATTCCAGAAAATTTTATTGAGAAGAAAATAAGGACCTTACGTCAGGGGTAAGTGGAGATTTAATTGTCAGTTTAGTCCAACACTAACACCTGAAGAATGAAATTAAAAACAAGAAACGAATTTGAATTAAAAAATTCAAGAAAAAAAAAATAGTGAATTAATAAAAATACTGGGATTTGAAAAAAAAAAAAAAAAAAAAAATCAATCAAAACCCAAATTGACTAATACATGTCTCTTCCACTTAAACAGTATTTTTATTATTTAAAAAAACAAATATTGATTGCATAACCATTACTACATACATCCTTCTCCATAACAAATTTTTAAAAACTTTATTTAGTGAACCCTTTAAAAAATGACAAAAATAACTGTAATACCTCCTCATGCTCAACCTAAAGGTTCAGTTTCATTTCAGAAGTATCAAAACTTACTTATCAAGAAACCACTTACTACAATGATAGATTGAAAGAAATGTGTTGATACAAAGTGCAGCAAGATATTTTGACAATTTACAAATACCAGTATACAACTTTCTTCTTTTTCAATAATTAAAATTATTTTTATTTTCTCTGGGTCATAAAAGTATATCATTGTTAATTGCAGTCTCCGCTAACGGTAGAAAGTTTTCATTACTCATAAGCTAGGAAGGAAAACACATTTTGAATAAACAAAGTTATCACAAAAGGACCTTTTAATGGAATTATTTTGCAGCCATACTAGGTATAGAATATGAGGTATTCCAAAAGACAAAAATGGCTCGAGAAAGTTTTTTTTACCATCAATCCACAAAGAGTGACTTCTCACCTGTCTTACTCACTAGAAATAGTAAAACTCCACTAAAAAAATAACTAGTGATACTTCTCCACTTTCCATATTTTACTAATCCTAATTTCGATAAATTGAATCCCTAAATAAATTGAGAGATGAGGAACGAGTTATAAGAGAAAAAAACTAACAGTGCACTGAAAGCTTGTTACAATCACAAATTTAATACTGGCAGATATAGAAGTAGAACATATTTAACATAATAATGAAATATAAAGTTAGTTGTAAAAAAAAGTTCTAACATGCAGTGTAAACATGCTTATAATGTACACATAAATGAGATCCTGAAAAACAAACTGAAAATTTATTATGGAGAACACGTTTCATACCTCAACTTGGTCAAAAACCTTTCTATAATAGTAAATTCAGGGTAATTTTTTTTAAAATTTGTTAAAGACATTTTAATTGAAATTAATACAGCTTTAGCACTAATATATATGAAAGCATCTTCTACTGATTACTCTCAAGTGTGAAAATGAAAGTACACTCCAGATGAGATAACAACTTATAAATTTTGGAACATTGGTACTAACCGTAAAGTAAAAAATTATGGTATGATAATATATAAACATACAATAGACCTGATTTTTAGGTAATAATTAATTTTATTTTGACAGACAAGCTTTAAGTTGGACATTTAATATTAAACATGAGACATAAGATTATTTTACAATCAATTATGTGATGTACTTATTAAAAAAAGAGGGAAAGCCATACCCACCTACAATAAAATTAGAAGAAATTTTAAGCTTTAATAGGTTCATTTGAACATGTAAACAAATCTTATAAACCCCCCCACTTATTCTAGTATANTCCTTATAAAAAATAAATAAATAAAAGGAGGAAGGTCCACATCTAAAAAATAACCTATTCAAACAAATAATTGTAATAACATCAGTCTTTATATGACAAAATAACTGTTTCTCTCAGTCCTCTCTCACAACAGTACTAATAAAAAATACAAAACTAATTCGATAATATAATGCTTTTAAGTATTCCCAGAAAAAAAATTTACATCCAAGCTGTGATTTAGAAAGATAAATAAAGAAGTGCAGGTACAATGAAAGTATGCTAATTGAACTTAATAGTTGAAAGCTTAAATGTAATTATATAACCTTAATCATCCCTTAACCAAATGAGTCAGTTTAATATAACAGTAACTAAGAATACAAATTTTAAAATGACAATTTAATATATCAACTAAAAGCTCAACATTTTTATTTTGAGATTTTGTTATGAACATGACTAGTTTCTAAGGTAATCAAAAGCACACCTGGTTCATATCAATTTATTTGTGCTCAAGAAATCAACATCAATAACTGGCCATAAATAGGGACAGAAATATAATAGTGAACTGGCAATAATAAAATACTAGCAAAGCTAAAGCTACATTCAGATTAGTTATATTCAACGCTTCAGCCAAATATCACAGAGGTATCAATATAAAAACAAAAACCTGAAGAACCTGTGACTAAATATGGTACATGTCTGACCCATTTTTAAATTAATGATTTCATTTAAAAATTGGCCAAATCTTAGAAGAGTTAAATCAGAACTTTATATTTGTACAAATACTTATCTGATTTTTAAAAAGTTGAAAGAACATTGAAAAAATTGGCACATTGTCAAGGGTAAATTTGGGAACAATCTTTGGGTTCAGTGAATATATTTATCTTTTGCTGTTGAATAGAAACATCATCATCCATCTCACTTCACCATTGTTTTCATAACACCTTCAGCCTCAGAACAGACTACAGACCTGGCAGTCGACTTCACACTAGGATTCATGAGGGCCCATAAACTGCATATGACCTTGACAAATCTTACTTCTTTTACAATCTAGGAGCCACAGATTCAGCTTATTCTCTGAATTAATTTATTATTATTAACTTGAATTACATATAAAGCTCTACAGCCATCATTTAACTTTGTTGTCTCCTAGGTCAGCATTTATTCCAGAAAATTTTATTGAGAAGAAAATAAGGACCTTACGTCAGGGGTAAGTGGAGATTTAATTGTCAGTTTAGTCCAACACTAACACCTGAAGAATGAAATTAAAAACAAGAAACGAATTTGAATTAAAAAATTCAAGAAAAAAAAAATAGTGAATTAATAAAAATACTGGGATTTGAAAAAAAAAAAAAAAAAAAAAATACAATGTTTATGCAATTTGTTTCAATCAAGTTTAGGAAATATTTGTAAGCTAAATGCATTTTCAATATTGTAAATCATGTGAAAACTTGCAAGGAGTTAAATTACAACGTATACCTACAATACAAAAAGGAAAAAAATATAAGCAAAGAGAAACATAAGGAAAAACCACAGTTTGGCTTAAAATGTTAACAAAGTTAAATTCTTAACACCAGTAAAACTGATAACTAATAAATGATTATTGTTGTACTGATATTAATGTTAAACAAAAATATATTTACCTACATTATTTTCTTTCATTAAAACAGCAATACTTTAATGAGTTATGAGTTTTGGCATGATTATATATTTGTGCACAACCATTTTTGAAAATGAAATATAGTCAGTAGATAGTGTCAAACACTTAGAAATCAGATACCCTTATAATGCTTTTGTTACTGCATGAGATGTTAAGCATACTTTAAAAAACTTGATCAGTGTATAATAAATTCTTATAAAGTGCACTGAAAGCTTGTTACAATCACAAATTTAATACTGGCAGATATAGAAGTAGAACATATTTAACATAATAATGAAATATAAAGTTAGTTGTAAAAAAAAGTTCTAACATGCAGTGTAAACATGCTTATAATGTACACATAAATGAGATCCTGAAAAACAAACTGAAAATTTATTATGGAGAACACGTTTCATACCTCAACTTGGTCAAAAACCTTTCTATAATAGTAAATTCAGGGTAATTTTTTTTAAAATTTGTTAAAGACATTTTAATTGAAATTAATACAGCTTTAGCACTAATATATATGAAAGCATCTTCTACTGATTACTCTCAAGTGTGAAAATGAAAGTACACTCCAGATGAGATAACAACTTATAAATTTTGGAACATTGGTACTAACCGTAAAGTAAAAAATTATGGTATGATAATATATAAACATACAATAGACCTGATTTTTAGGTAATAATTAATTTTATTTTGACAGACAAGCTTTAAGTTGGACATTTAATATTAAACATGAGACATAAGATTATTTTACAATCAATTATGTGATGTACTTATTAAAAAAAGAGGGAAAGCCATACCCACCTACAATAAAATTAGAAGAAATTTTAAGCTTTAATAGGTTCATTTGAACATGTAAACAAATCTTATAAACCCCCCCACTTATTCTAGTATAAAATTGAGTTTTTATTCATAAAAAGATATTTTTACAAAAATNATTATTCTTAGATGATTTTAGTTGGGGTTCGGTCAAGGTAGAGCCAAAAAAATACAAATTTAAAAAAAGGTGTATTTTTTTTAAAAGATTATCTGCCAACGTTTCGGCTTACATTGTAAGCCATCTTCAGGGCTGTAGAAATACAATGTTATGAGAATATACTAATAATTGACAATATTATAATACAGAATTACCATAATGTAATGTGATATCAAAAGTATGAATGTAGAAAGCTATATAAGAGAATTTAAAAAACATGTAGACAACAACTTATTTAAAAATAATTGAATAACATTAAAACAGTAATTTACCACACCTGCTTATCATGAAGACGAGAGAGGACATCCTGTCCCTAAGTTCACATTTCCATGACTAAGACGAAATATAATTTTTCAGAGAACCAAATTGGGAGGCAGAAGGGTGGGGGAGAAGGTAAGAGGCAGAAGGTACAAAGGGAAAGCGGCCTGTTTGAAAAGGGGGCAATAAAAAGGACAAGGGAAAAAGGAAGGGTATTATTGGGAATAAGTAACTTTGGAACTAGGAAAAATGTTTGACAGGTTTATTGAGATGGAGGGCTAATGGTTATTAGAATGTTGAAAATGTTTGATTAAGTTGAAGAACCTTGTTCTTCTGTTAGGAAGGGGGATGGGGTCTTTGAGGATGGTGTAAACAGATTTTAGTTTGCTGACTGGTATACCAAGCACACATACTCAAGTCGTCTCCTCCACTTCAACTCATCTCACCCTCATCATCAAAAACCTCATCTACAGATCACTCACACTCTCTGACAAGATATTCCACAGCTAAAATATTAAATGTGTTACTGACATCCTCCTGTCCAATGGTTTTCCTACTCACACCATTAAAAAACTTGTAAAATAATTTTTTATTTCCACTTCTCCAACTATCCCCCTCCCCCAAAATCATTACCTCGTTTTCTGTTCTCTTCCTTATAATCCAAAACTTTCTAAAAATATTAAGAAATCTCTCAGAAAAACTTTCCCTAACCTTAAGCTTTCTTTTTCCACCAACAACAAATTAAAATCAGTTCACAGCATCCTCAAAGACCCCATCCCCCTTCCTAACAGAACTAATGTCGTCTGCAAAATTCCCTGTTCCACACCTAATTGCCATGGTTCTTACATTGGACAAACAAAAAACCCTATTTCCCATAGGATCAATAACCATAAAAATGACGTAAAGAATAAACTAATAAAAACTGCCCCCACTAAACATGTTTTTCAGGAAGAACACACATTTGACTTCGAGAGCATAACCATTCTTTCCTCTGAACCCTATGTACACAAACGCCTTTTGTCTGTTCACATTAACTTACAATACTATCCAGTTAACGACTGAACGGACATAAAACAAATTTCTTCAACTTATTCAAACATTTTCAATATTCTAAAAACCATTAGCCCTCTGTCTGGAGTGAGACTGATAAACCTGTCAAACATTTTTCCCAGTTCCAAAGTTACTTATTCCCAATAATACCATTCCTTATTATTGCCCCCTTTTCAAACAGGCCGCTTTTCCTTTGTACCTTCCGCCTCTTACCTTCTCCTCCACCCTTCCGCCTCCCACTTTGGTTCTCTGAAAAATTGTATTTCGTCTTAGTCATGGAAATGTGAACTTAGGGACAGGACGTCCTCTCTCGTCATCATGATAGACAGGTGTGGTAAATTATTGTTTTAATGTTATTCAATTATTTTTTTAACAAGTTATTGTCTGCATGTTTTTTTCAAATTCTCTTATATAGCTTTCTACATTCATACTTTTGATATCACATTACATTATGGTAATTCTGTATTATAATATTGTCAATTATTATTGTATTCTCATGACATTGTCTCTCTACAGCCCTGAAGATGGCTTACAATGTAAGTCGAAACGTTGGCAGATAATCTTTTCACAAAAATACACTTTTTTTTAAATTTGTATTTTTTT
>KZ808077.1:67512-78510 GCA_000696205.2 Oncopeltus fasciatus | reverse complement strand
TTTAATCTCGGGTGATGTTCATCTTTTTGGTAAAATCATGCTAAAGCATGAAGGGTTTATAGGCAGATCAAATTAAAAATAGATATATATTTCTTTATCTATTATAGTTTATGAAAAAATAGATAATAATAGTTATAGTGTATTATTTTCTCAGCTTAATTTCTTTAATAGTTTTTATTATTGAAGTACAAATATTATGAAAAAACAAAAATATATTAGGAGAGAGGATTATCAGGAACTTGGTCTTGGTAGTTGAAGCATTAAACAAACAACAAATTATTTTTTATTCTTCAACTACCAAAACCGATTTCCTGATAATTCTCTCTTCATAAAACTTGACGGTCAACAAATTTTGCTTCCAAATTGATTTTTTTTTAATAAAAAAATTGTTTTTAAATTAATTTACTTTCAAAATGCAATTTATGTAATCTTGAATTAACTGTTATTGTTAATAATTTTATCTGAAATATAATTCTGTTCTTAGAGCCTGGTGATGGTGTATTGACACCAAAACTGGTCGCTAATAAAATAAATTGAAACAGGAAAGACTACCTCTATATCACCCCTAAAGCCATTATAATTTATTCATATTTTTTTTTCTTTCTTCTTCCCTGCTTTTAATGTGTTTTTTTTATCTATTTTTCTAAAAAGAAAATGCTAAATAATTCAAATTGGAGAGAATTTAAGATTTTAAAACAATATTATAAAATTTTTAATTACTTACGAATCATCCATATATGAGTATGAAGGGCAGCATGAAACTGTTTGATTTTGCCAACAACATCTTGAATAGTGTGTAGGATCAGTAGGTTTTGGGCAGGTTACTTCAAAGCCATATTCATCTCCACAGTCTTCACAATCTAGGATAAGAAACAGAAATGAATTATTCATAGTCTCACTCTCTTTAGAGTCACTGAGGGAATGGGGAGATATAAATATCTTAAGAGAGTCCAAGCTAAAATAATATGAGCCAGAGTCCTAAAACTGCAATAAATTCCAGTATAGAGATAACAAGTTTTAATTATAAAGTACAGAAACTATTAGTCACAACAAAAAAGCAAAAAACAAATTTGATACACAATTGGGTAGCTTTTCCAGGAGCAAGGTGGTCAGTCCTGCTTCCAACCCCTACTAACCTTGGAGGGCCTGTGATTTTTCTGTAGGGTTTTACTTCCTTAGATGAGTTTGTAACTTTTAGAATGACAGATCTCATCAATCTGAGGTGGCCGACGTCCTCTTTCATGGCAATGCCATAGTGAACTCGGGTAGAGAACATTGTAAAAGAATGGGGGAACCAGGATACGAATCCAGTATCTTTAGCATGCAAGTCACGCATTCAAGCCACCACACTATGGGCGCCACCCATATATATATANCACACACACACACACACACACACACACACACACACACACACACACACACACACACACACACACACACACACACACACACACACACACACACACACACACACACACACACACACACACACACACACACACACACACACACACACACACACACACACACACACACACACACACACACACACACACACACACACACACACACACACACACACACACACACACACACACACACACACACACACACACACACACACACACGCGCGCGCGCGAGTGTCTGTCAACATTCCCCTTAACCTAAATTAAGTTCTCCATAACTAAATTTGGCATGATAATACAGAAGTTTAAAAAAAAAAAAAGTTCCCCAGTTCGTTTAAGAGCAAAATCAGAATAGGAGAGGATTTAAATGCTATTTAAAATGTGATTAAAAAAATAATTTTTTTTTTTAATTAATCAGCATAATGTATAGTTATATAAATCAAAACTCAAAACAATTTTATTTAATATAAACAAAAGATCTAAGGAGTTATATACAAATGGGGATGTTAATGAGAAAAATTAGACAAATGAGAGTAAAGGTTTTCTTGAAAATATTATTTTGCACTAAGAAGGCTTAAATAATTAGATTACAGGAATGAAACTCAACACAATTAATTTAAGCAATACGTGAATTAATCTTAGTTCTTATTCACAGACAAATGATGAACAGTCTGCACTGATAAATATTACTTATTCACCAATATCAGACTATCTACAGTAGGGGTTAGCCAGAAATCCTAAGCTGTAAGAGAACACACTACTGGTCATAATACAAATTAAGTGAGGAAAAGTTTTACACATAAAATAATAATTAAAATACTATCTCAGCATATCAGAAAATCACATTATTAGCTGTCCTAAAATCTGACAGTCAATTAAAATTTTTTTTGAAGTTCAATTACCAAAATAAGAATAAAATATCGCACAAAATACAAGAAAAATGGGATAGACATCTAACTCAACCAAGGAAATAAATTAGCTAGGAAATCATGGCAGGAAGTTTTTCTGTAAGAACTAACTTAGTAAAACTATTGTAATAGAACAATAAGAGTTAAAAAATTATAATGAAGGTGAATTTCCCTAAGCAAGTGCTGTTGAAGGAACAGAGCACCATTTCCATGAGGTATTCAAAGCTTACAATAATTATTCTTGAAGTGAATATGAAACTGCTTAGACAAATCATATGATCTTTGTTGTGCTAAGAAATGGAAGTCGGGATGACTTTATCCTGAATTTTACAATTTATTATAAAAATCCTTATCACTCGAAATATATAATGGTGATAAAAAGAGAATAATATACAAATGGTGTATGAAGTACAACAGCGCACTGTGATGAATATGAAGAATGAGATTTTGATTTCTATAGTCTATGGTCTTCTAAGGTATACTGCTCTTTTTCACCTTCCCCATGGAGAGTGGATCACCACCTAACAGTATTTTTCAATACATTTCACTCCCTGGCAAGTTCATGAGTACTCATGAATGGATTAGACTCAAAAGCTTCCTGCAGAACCTCATTAATGGTCGCCCAGAGCCCTTCTTCCTTTCCATTGTATCTTCACTGTTAAATTTTTCAAACCAACACTACGCAGTGCCCTGGTCAAGGACACCTTCCCCTTCATATTTAATAATTTTACAAGTTGCTAAAACGGTTATGAAATTTTTTTCCAGTAATGTCTTAAAATTACAATAATTCTGTAGGAGACTCTCATGTTTCTTCTATGAAACAAATAACTTAAGTGAAGCTTTTCCTAAAAAATTAAATGTGATTTAACAAGATTAGAGAATTTTCTAAAGGGATTATTAAGCATTGGTTAATATTAAATAGCATTAAAACATTTAGTCCTTTGAAATCTTCAATTTAATAATACGGTCATTTTTTTTTAATACACCCCTTTAAAGTACATTTTTCTTGGTTACTAAACACTAAGAGCAAGGCTTAACTGACTAGGAAATTTTTATTATAGATATTCAATAACTAAGAGGAATTATGTTTCCTCTTAGTTATTTAAGTTTCTGTAAAGACATAAATATTAAGGGGGCATTTTATTATAGATAGTTATTTATCTAATGTTATATATTTTTTTCTAATATTCTTGGGCAAGTAGAATTGGTGATACTCATCAAACAATCCAATAAAATCATATATCAAGAGACATTCCTAAAGTATAAAATATAACATTTGTTCCCATATAAATGTCTCATTTTGGATCTATATCAATAGACTCTTAATACAAAATCAAATCGCATGATTCATTATATTTAATAAGACAAATTAAAACTATTATCTGCCAACATGATTGCATAAAATATGTTAAAATGATCCACATATATTTCGGATAATGATATATATTTTAATAATAAATTGTAAATAAGGTTAAGATGGAGTGAATTGATTAGTGAAAATAAGCCTTCTATTATTGTGCCTCTATAGGGGAGTATAAGAATCCTCAGTTGGAAAAAAATTTAAAAAATGAGTACAATTTTATTAATCTTAATACCTTGCTTTTTAAAATATTTTTATTTGTGGTTTTATTTATCCTACGTAAATTATAAATAATTCATGAGAGGGAACAGAATAAAAAATCTATCTGTCCTCGCCAGGAAACGAACGTTCGTTTCCTGGCGAGGACAGATAGATTTTTTATTCTGTTCCCTCTCATGAATTATTTATAATTTACGTAGGATAAATAAAACCACAAATAAAAATATTTTAAAAAGCAAGGTATTAAGATTAATAAAATTGTACTCATTTTTTAAATTTTTTTCCAACTGAGGATTCTTATACTCCCCTATAGAGGCACAATAATAGAAGGCTTATTTTCACTAATCAATTCACTCCATCTTAACCTTATTTACAATTTATTATTAAAATATATATCATTATCCGAAATATATGTGGATCATTTTAACATATTTTATGCAATCATGTTGGCAGATAATAGTTTTAATTTGTCTTATTAAATATAATGAATCATGCGATTTGATTTTGTATTAAGAGTCTATTGATATAGATCCAAAATGAGACATTTATATGGGAACAAATGTTATATTTTATACTTTAGGAATGTCTCTTGATATATGATTTTATTGGATTGTTTGATGAGTATCACCAATTCTACTTGCCCAAGAATATTAGAAAAAAATATATAACATTAGATAAATAACTATCTATAATAAAATGCCCCCTTAATATTTATGTCTTTACAGAAACTTAAATAACTAAGAGGAAACATAATTCCTCTTAGTTATTGAATATCTATAATAAAAATTTCCTAGTCAGTTAAGCCTTGCTCTTAGTGTTTAGTAACCAAGAAAAATGTACTTTAAAGGGGTGTATTAAAAAAAAATGACCGTATTATTAAATTGAAGATTTCAAAGGACTAAATGTTTTAATGCTATTTAATATTAACCAATGCTTAATAATCCCTTTAGAAAATTCTCTAATCTTGTTAAATCACATTTAATTTTTTAGGAAAAGCTTCACTTAAGTTATTTGTTTCATAGAAGAAACATGAGAGTCTCCTACAGAATTATTGTAATTTTAAGACATTACTGGAAAAAAATTTCATAACCGTTTTAGCAACTTGTAAAATTATTAAATATGAAGGGGAAGGTGTCCTTGACCAGGGCACTGCGTAGTGTTGGTTTGAAAAATTTAACAGTGAAGATACAATGGAAAGGAAGAAGGGCTCTGGGCGACCATTAATGAGGTTCTGCAGGAAGCTTTTGAGNTTATTTTTAATTTAAGTTCATTTAATATATTAGTTCAGTTAAATTTAATAATTAAGCAACCTCGATCAGTACATATTTGAATTAGCTTTCTTACTAAAAAATCAGATATTTTAATTAGATTTAACGTCTTATAGTAGCTGTAAGCAAAGTTACATAAAATCCAAAAACAAGGAAAACTTAAATGAGGTTTTATATACTCACTCGTTTTTGAAACAAATGCAGAAAATAAAATGTACAGAACAAGAAAAAAAACTGCTACACTATCCATTTCAAATAAGTAAAAAGTTCAATTAAATACGTTCACATCATATAAGGAGGTAACATGTCATATACTTCACAATCGAGACACCCAAATAAGGTTACTTATAAATAATATTCTTTCTCTTTGGCCTGAAGACTATACGAAATAAAAGTTTACATTGAGGTTTTAACAATTTTAGAACTTAATCTAGCCTCTAATCCTAATTACAATTACCCAGTATTATACAAAACCATTTGCCATTTTTCAGATCTTTAACGTCACTAATAGTACCAGTAGTGCTGGCAATTAAATTGACCCCACTTTCGGATAAAGTTCCTTTTGTTGTACGACAGAAATCATGGGGGTTAATGAACTCATGCATAATGATGCAAATGTTGAATAACGATTTAAAAAATTATTTTGTTATTTATTGCAAGCGTAATTATTGAATGGATATACTGAAACATAAATTTAATATACATAGGCAAGTTACATGGCTGAAGACCGAGGCTAGAATCATATGTATAGGTGGGAAAAGGGGAACAAGAGAGCAGATAGAATAGGAACAGTAAATCTATAAACTGATTGAGAATAAAAAGATTGATAGATAATAAATAAGCAAGAGTCATTAAAGTACTTTTTAAGTCTACTAATAAGGCAGACTGAAAAACGTTTTCTGGTTAGTTTCATTTCACCTTCACACAAAAAGTAATAGAAGCTACAGAGTTCTTCTAACACTGAGTATAATCTCAATAAATAAAGCTCCCATTTAATTTTGTTAGAATCCCTCTACTAAGAAATAATAATATATTAAAATGAAAATGCAAAAACAAGACCACTTTACCATATAATTGTTAAAAAGAAATAAACATTGGATCATATATGTAGAATAAAACAACGCAGTACACCGCTTGTTTAACTATGGTACATCATGATGTACCATGTGTATCAGGTTAAAAATGTATTAACACTCTTGTCCGTAAACATAAAAATCATAACATATATAACCCTTTTATCTTATGAAATATTTGTTAACCGGTTCTAAAGTTAACTTTATTTGGAAGATATCAAACTAATTAGAAGAAGAAGCAAATTTCGTCTCCATCGATTTCTCCCAGTACAAACAAAGCGAAAAACACTCAAATTGATTACGATATCTCAGTAATTCCTGGACTTTAATCGTACATTCTAAGGTCTTAAAAAATCATACCACGAATTAAACGACATAGTTTTTAAAAATCGTTATGTGCTGGTATACTGCTAAAAAGCTAAATCGTGTTTAGCACAATAATCACCTAGTATGGAAAATCCGTTTATACCAAATAACTGGTCACATCTTCGAGAAATGGTGGATTTTTCGATTACACAACAAGGAGAAAAAAAATCTGTCTCTGCATGCGAGAGAAAATTTTTAAGTCAAAATATCATCTTAACTACAATTTTTTTTTTAGCAATGTGAAATATTTTTTTAAGAGCTTTTGCAGCTAATTTAAATCACTTTATTTAAGGAGGAGCTTTTCTAGCTATTTGAAATCGTTGTATTCTTTGACCTTTTCCAGCAATTTTCAGTTCATTATTTTTACGCAAAATTTGTATTTTTTTTTTTTTTNTGAACTAATGATAGTTGGCCGATTTACTTAAGACATTTTATGTTTGTTGGCCTGTTTGTTGAAATTTTAATAGCATTAATGTAGCACAGTTTTTTTTCAATATTTAAAATCTATATTAAAAAAGATATTCTTAAATGACACAAATCATACACTCTTTGGAACACAGATTCTCGGTTTTTTTCTTATTTATTTATTTATTTATTTTTTTTTTATTTATTTTTTTTTTTACAACTTGATTTAAGTTGTTATATTGCCGCAGGTTTAAAAAAAAAAAACACACATTATTTTATCGAAAATTTATTCCATTTTTGCTCAACAAAATCAATTGTGAATTATAAAGATTAGAGCATTTGTTAAACAATTATCTGTTCCGTGAAATACAGTTCTGTTAATTTCCGGGTATTAAACGTCATACTTTTTCAGTGAGTTAGAAGATTTCGGAACTATCATTTATTCATTAATTTGTTCTTAAACTTCTATTTTTGATCTCTTTGCCCTCCCCTCATAAATATGAGAGGTTTCAGTGTGTTTGACTGTTTGTCAATATTTTCTACATTTTTATTTTCTTATACTTTCATTATACTACTAGTTTTATTTGTATGACATAAATATATATATATNTTAGCTTCTTTTTTTTTTAATGAAATTTATTTAGCAATGTAGTCTTACTTATTTTAATAGAGTGGATTATGTATTATTAATTCTAAAATTCTGGGTAATGGTTATAGTGTCCTTGTTAGATGTCTAGAAAATATTAATACCTCAGTGGTATTGTAATATAAATTATATTAATATAAATTAATTTTAAAGGCTGCTTTTAAATATTGTAATAACTTCTTCTATTCTACATTAATCCCCGAAGAAGCCATCACATGGTATGTGAAAGCTCAGCAAAAATTAACTTTTGGACTTAGTTAAGGCGGGAAGAAATATATATGAATATTAAATTATCTTATCTTTAAGTCCTAAAAGTACATAGTGTCTCCACATTTGATAATGTAATGAATAATCCAAAACCAATCAACCAATTTTCACCAAGTATATGCATGAACTTAATTGATTATATTCAGTAATGAATTATGTGATTAAGTACTGTTATTTATTGTGCAACATTTTATGTAGTATTTTTATTTCATCTCTCTTTAATTTTTCATGAAGCATGTGCATGCAAAAAATAAAATATTGGAGAAGACATATTAAGAAAGTGGATAGGCCATTGCTTCAATGGTGAGTTAAAAGGTAAGAAAGAAGAGTGTCAAATATCACTCTTTAATTTTGAGTGTTATGCTAAAGGTTTTTATAAACTAAAGTATTGCAATACTTGATGATGATAAAATATTTATCAGAAGATCCCAATTTCTGAATGAGATTTACTTAAGAGACATTTGGTCATTTTTCTTCTAGGATTATCAATTATATGTTTATAATACCATTGATCTAAAAATGGTATGTTGGAAGGTTTTTAATTATAGAAACCTAAATCTTTTATATACTCTGGTAAAATTTTAAATATAACAAGTCTTAACAGTTTAAATTAATATTTCAATTGCTAGGACTATGGATTGGATAAATTAAAGAATTGATTCAATTTAAAATTATCTATAATTGGCTTGGTATATTGCTAAAACGCTCTCACAGAAAATTTAAATTATATATTTAATGTGGATGATTTTTGCATAATTTTATATTATTTTACTCTATTTTTGATCTAAAATAAAAAAATATAACTTATATTGGACTTAACTAGCTAAATTAACAAATAACCAACAAATAAAGAAAAAATGTGCCCTTTCAATATCTTATTTTTAATTAAATAAAACAAAAACTTCTTAATCTAAACTAGTAATCAATGAATCTAAAAGTTATGGTTAAAAGCGATACCAATTTGTATGCTTCTAATATAACTAAATAAAATTTTAGGACCAAAATAACCAATTTGGTAAAATATAGTGCATATTACAAACCAATGTCTTAGTAATAAAATAAACTATAAGAAAATTTATTGTTTTGAAAAGAATTGTTCTATAAATATGGATTCCTGTCATCAGCAGAATTCTGCAATTTTTGTCATTCTATGGATCTTCCTCTTTCTTTTGTTTGAGGCATTGAATAGGGCAGGGTCAGTAAACTCTGTAGTCTTTTCTTATTAGATGTTTCTTTTGTTGGGGTTTGGTCAAGGTAGATCCAAAAAAATACAAATTTTTAAAAATGTGTACTTTTTAAATTATCTGCCAACGTTTCGGCTTACATTGTAAGCCACCTTCAGGGCCATCAAGAAGACGAGAGGGGAGAGGGGTAGTCTTTTTTTTTTTTTAATTGTTCTATGTAGTATTTTAACTAATTATGTTTGTTGAGATTGTATTAACTGTTAATATCATAATGATTTTTGAATAAAGTCAGATAATTTCAATTATGTCAGGAGAATTTATTGTGGAAGGAGTATTTGTCAAAAAAGAGAGAAAAATATTGAAGTGGTAAATGCCTTAAATATAGTTTCTTCTGAGCATTTGATATTCCTTTGAGAAAGTGAAATCAAAAAGAGATCTCTTTATTTCTATCACAAAAGTATTGATAAGAGCAGCAGAAGCTACAAATTTTCTAAAGAACTATTGCGAAATAAACAAGGAGACAATCTGAAAGAACAAAAAAATGATCCTCAGCTTAGTTCTCCAGGAAAGGGAAAAATTTGTACTTAGTCAAAATCTTCATTGGATTCATTATTACTAGAAGATGAAGGAAGAGGACTTATACATTTTTATTAGATGATTTTAGTTGGGGTTCAGTCAAGGTAAACGGTATCTACATTGTAACATCTACTAGTTTCCTTAAAACATACTGATATATATTCAGCCAAAGTTGCTTTACTGGTGTATTTTTAAAACATATGGGCTTAAGATAGAAAAAAAAAAAGTGTAAACAGAAAGTTTCTATTTGAGGAATCAGACCCTGTGCCATTGAGGTAAAATTTGAAGATTTTATCTTATTTGATTTTGGTTAACATGGTCATAGTAATCTCAAATGTGGACAGACAATACTTTATCAGTAACAATTTATGTTTTTATAGAAAAGGTTTCTTGGATCATATCATTCCATTCTGTAGGAAGTGTAACAGATTAGCCCCAAGTGACAAAATATTATTTAAAGCCAAGATGAAGTGCGGGAGATTATCAGAGAGAGATTAATTATGTGATATTCACAAAATTGTTCATGAAGCAATTATTACTTGAAATAAAACCCAACTATTGTCTTGGATAAGTCTTCTTTTCATAATGAGATTTAAGAGAAAAAATCAGCGTTAAGCTTAAGGGAAATGGACATTCAAAATTGGATTTCATAAAAAGTATTCATTTTCGCAATATTATGAATAAAAGTGAAATATTGGAAATTGAACAATTTAACAAAACAATATTTGCTATTTGTCAAATAGATGAGACTCAGGCTCAGCATATTTAGTGGCTTACACTATTGCCGCTCATGCAATGTTTTCTCTGACTTCTATGCCTTTACTACCTTTACTAACAGAGCTTAATTGATGAGTGGCCCAGAGAAGAAGCACCTAAAGACAATAGAGAGAGAACTCCAGGGTGGAACCCTAAATCAAATTCTAAGTTATCTAACTCAAATCGAACTGATTAAACTCTTCGTTTTGACTTGACTAGGCATGAAGTGTCTGATTTCTAGGTGGGCTGGGAGTAAAATAGATTTGACTGGTCTGTTTTAATATCTACCACTCTTGCTTTTAGGCTCTCTCCATTCCGTATCTCAAGCTACTTCCACAACCACTGTTTCTTTACTTTTAATTAATCTAGTTTTACTATAAAATACTTGATTTTACTATAAATAAAATCTTTCTCTAACTAAAAATGTGGTCTTCTCCACATCACTAATGGAACTGTGACATGGGTAAAAGATTTGCGATTCGCATTTTTCTCTTTTGTCTCCTATTGCTGTTCTTACTGAGTCCTGTTCTTATGGGAGAATGTTCTTTTCATTGGGGGGGG
>KZ808077.1:39895-57126 GCA_000696205.2 Oncopeltus fasciatus | reverse complement strand
ATTGCCATATATATATAATCAGTTATTTTTCTTTTTTTACTATTATGATATGTATTTAATTGGATTTAGTAATAATAGTTTCTTCTTTTGGGTTTGACACTGTCGAAAATATATTTTTTGCTGAGTTTCTGCAATTTTTGTAATTCTTTGCACATCTTGTGGTGCTTCTTCAGGGTTAAATGAAGAATGAGAACAATTACAGGTCCAAGGGGCCTTTATACCTGCTTGGGAACCGGATCTCGATCTAAGTTTGCCTTCCCATTGGTTGGTTCTTATTTGTATATTTCTTAGGTGTCTAACTTGTTTTGTAGTCTTTCTCTCTGTAAGCCTACCGGATCAACTGTTTACCCAGCACATTTTTCTTCAGTTTCTTCTTTTACAATTACCCATACCTAGTGGCCTATCCTTCAGTTATAAAAACTTTTATTTCTCTTTTATTACCCCTCTGACATATTAGAAACCATTATGAAAATCAGAACGAAAGCTGTGGGACACAATGGTCTCCCAATTCATTTCATAAAAGTATGCCTACCAGTCATTCTTCCAGTACTTGTTCATGTTTACAACTTTTCACTACAAAATTCAGTCTTCCCAACAGCATGGAAAACAGCCATTGTTAAGCCTCCAAGTAAAATCCCTACTCCTTCTTCGCTCAATGATTTCTGCCCAATATCCATACTATCTAATCTCTCCAGACCACTTGAGAAACTAACTCAAATCCAAATGTCTCTGTTCCTGGAAAACAACCAACTCATTGATCCTTTACAGTCTGGCTTCCTACCTGGATTTTCCATTCCGCTTTGGTGAAGTTCACTACTGATATTCAATGTGCGATGAAAGAGCAAATAGTCACAATCCTCATTCTAGTGGACTTCTCAAAAGCTTTCGATGCTGTTGAGCACTCCATACTCCTATCCAAACTTGAAAAGCTATCCTTCTCCATTAGTACGCTCCTTTGGTTTCATTCTTTCCTGTCGCAAGGTTCCCAAGTTGTTTCCATTCCAGAAAATCCTATCTCATCTTTCTTTCTAGTAAAAGTAGGTAGTAGGAGTACATGCAAGAATCCCTCAGGGCTCAAATCTGTCCTCTACCCTTTTTTGTTCTTTCATTAACCCTCCAAAGCCTAGTGTGACGTTTAAGTCACAGTAGAAGGTATCCCGGGTTTTCCATCCCCCTTTCTCTTTTTCTATTGTTAAGGGTGAATAACCGGTACGTCTACCTGCAATGGGTTCTGACAGTCAGTTTAGTTCAAACAGTGAGTTGAAACAGTTGGTATTTGTGTTTTTATTGAAGTTTGAAAATTGGCCTAAAATGAACTTCGATCTTGATGCATGGTAAGTCATTTTATGGTATTATATACATATTTATAATTTTAATTGTTCGTGTTTTAGTTTCATTTGGCTCTATAGATAAAGCACACAAAATCTTAAAGTTGAAAAAAAATATTTAGCTTCATATTTTC
The DNA here is from genome assembly GCA_000696205.2 of Oncopeltus fasciatus. Classification (NCBI taxonomy): domain Eukaryota; kingdom Metazoa; phylum Arthropoda; class Insecta; order Hemiptera; family Lygaeidae; genus Oncopeltus; species Oncopeltus fasciatus. Next base: position 55,664 of record KZ808077.1, on the reverse strand, counting down.
AATCTAAACTCAGTGTAACAAATATGTCACACTAGGACTTAGCACTACCTTTGTTAAATTTTTGATCACAATTCGTCCGAAATCACGTAGCAATTGATATTTTTCAAACAATGATAGTTTTTAATCATTGTTTTTAAATTCTCGTTTTTTTCCTTTAATTAAATTACAAAAATGAATAAATAAAAAAAATAAACAAAATATAAATTTTTAGAAAATACATAAGAACATGATTTCCTTTCTGTTTTTGCTTAGTCTAAATGAAAAATAAATAATTGTGCAACAATAAAAGTTTTCATAACGTTACAATTTTCGAGAGCCTCTCTAGTTATAAATTTATTTTATAAACGTTTTCAATTACTCAGTTATGCAGGAATAGCGGAATCCTCGTTTGCCTTTTTTTAAAAATAAAATATCTATTATGGTTTATACGGAGATATATATTTTCAAATTATATTTCATCAAACAATTATTTTTTGGTTGTTTAATTTTTTTTAATCGCTATTTATTTATTGTTTTTTTAGGAAAAAAATTTCTTTTGTGGGTGGTCTCACACTTGAAGAGGCTCTCCATATCCTAGAAGGGGATGAAGATGCTGCACAACCTGAAAGCAGTGATGTCCAAGAAGATGTAGATGGCATTTATATTGCTCCGCCTGAACCAAATATTTTGACAGATGAGGACAGTGCTGATGAAGATGAGGGAGGACTCATCGACAACCTAACTGCTAGGCAGTTAACTAGTGATGCAGAAGTTGTTATGAGGAATAATATCCGCCTTGGGGAAATATTCGATGTGTCTGAATATGCGAAAAATAGGAAAAGGACATGGATTGAAGGTGATTTACAAAATATTCACTATAATAAATTCACCACAGAATCTTACGAGCTTTTCAAAGATATTACACCTGTAGAATGCTTTGAAATGTTTTTAACAGATGAGATTTTTACGTTTCTCAGAGATGAATCAAATAAGTATGCCTTTTTCAAAAATATGCCCGATCCCCAGATTAGCGTGGATGAAATTAAAGCTTTCATAGGAATACTTTTATTAAGTGGATATGTGGACTTACCAGGCAAGAGGTTTTTTTGGGAAACAAAAATGGATGTCCATAATGTTTTGGTTTCCAAATGCATGAGAAGAGATAGATTCATACAAATTATGAAATGTATGCATGCTGCTGACAACAGCAAACTCGACTTAAAAGACAAATTGAACAAGTTGCGCCCACTCATGGATATGTTAAAAAAGAATTTTTCAAAATATTTCGTCCCATGTGAATCGCTAGATTTTGACGAATCGATGGTAAAATATTTTGGCCGTCATGGATGTAAACAGTTCATACGCGGGAAGCCAATCCGTTTTGGCTACAAAGTATGGTGTCTCAACACAAAAGCTGGATACCTGATTGACTTCGAAGTATACCAAGGGAAGACCCAGGCATCAAACAAATCATATGATGAGACATTTGGAAAAGCTGCAGCCCCTCTTATTCTGCTTTTGGACAATTTGCCAAAAGAGAAACAAAGTTACCCTTACCATATATATATGGACAACTTGTTTACAAGTTTGAATATTTTGAAGTGCCTCAAAGAACGAGGCTACCATGGAACAGGCACGATTCGAGAGAACCGGATCCCAAAAGATTGCCCGCTGCCGAATAAAGCGACCATGAGCAAAATGGAGAGAGGGACATCAACAGCTGTCTTAGAAAAAGAAGATGGGATTCTCATTTGCAAATGGGTGGACAACAATGTAGTTTCTGTCGCTTCAACAGCCTATGGTGTGCAACCAGCGGCTAAAATAAAAAGATTTTGCCAGAAAAAAAGAAAAAACATATCAATTTCTCAACCTGTGCTGATAAACCAATATAATAAGAACATGGGAGGAACTGATCGGATGGATGAGGACATCGGCCAGAGAAGAATCAGCATTCGTGGGAAGAAATGGTGGTGGCCGTTATTTACGTGGCTGATTGATGCTGCCATGAATAATGCATGGTTAACCTATAGGCAAGCTGGCCACGCAAGTTGCCAAAAGCTTCATTTCAGGCGAGCTGTTGTTTTGTGTTACTTGGAGAGGTACAAAACACAAACGAAGTCACCAGGGCCTTCTACATCATGTAGTCCAAGATCATCAAGAGTTCCGACTGATATTCGTTATGATCGCTTAGACCACTTCATTGAACCTATCCCCAAGCGCAAGAGGTGTGCAAGTGAAACCTGTAAAAGTACTGTGAACACTGTTTGTGTGAAGTGTAAGGTGGGTTTGTGTGTAAAATGTTTCCATCCATACCACAAAAAGTGAGATGACCAATTTAAAAACTTTAATTTGTAAAATTTTGACAAATTTGTTCAATAAAATAATATTAAAAATTATTTAGTTAATTATTGTTTCTACCCTAATGAAAATCTATCAAAATTTGAAATTTAAAAAATTTAGTAGGTCAAAAGCCTAGTGTGACATTTATGTCACACCTTCCTGTGATGTTGTTGTTATTCATAAAAATTTTTAATTATTTTTCTCACTTCTGTAACACTATAAGAATGGGAAAATTAAAAAAAAAAAAGCAAATTTTTTTCAAAAAATAGTTCTAGGCTTTCGAGGGTTAATGACCTCCCCAGCCGCTATCTAGTATTGTTCTTACCATCTTTATGCCAACGATTTCCTACTTTAACATTCAATTTTCATTTCGGTACTGAGTGAGGTAATGAAGTTGATCCAAAGAGAGCTTGACAAAATATGGCAAAGTCAAAGGCAATTACATTCAAGTCCTCAGTCTGTTCCCTCTTATAGGACTGCTTCTTTTTGCTGCACTTTCCTAGCTCATGAACTCCCTACGCTTAAATATTTGACGTGCTCCTTCTCTTTCCGTATTTAATTCCCTACTTTTTCAGCATCTCCTATCCATCTAAGCTGAATCTTGTTAGCTGTGAATTTTGCTTGTAATGATTGAATGAATGTTGTTCGCATGTGGAATATATGTATATTAATTGAATTAGTGTGAATAAAAGTTTGAGTTGGTGTATTCGTTAAATGTGTACCTTACATTTCATATTATTTTCTAAATTGGTTATAAGCTCACCCTTTGTTTCTTTTTTCTTTAGTTTTATTTTTCTTTCCCGGATCATATTGTTATGGATTAATAATTTACAATGTCAGCCTCTAGGAAACGTTATTTTTGTTCAAGTATTTATTTAATTATCATCACTTCTTTTTATAAATACTTTTTATTTGTTTTGTTTATTTACATTAATGTATATTTTTTGAAAAAGCCTTTTTAAAATTCACTTAATGTTATTCAAGGGGACTCTGTGAGTCCCAGAATAAAGTTTTTTTTTTTTTTTTTCTTCTTCTATCTAGATTGATTTTCTTCTTGTATTTGTGTTGATTTTCCTGCCAGATCATACAGGTTTTTGATTTTGATTTAATCTCTATCTGGAAAAAGAATATAAGAATATTTCTTGGGAACATGGAAGCCTATGTGAACATCTTAATTTTATCTTTTATTTTTAATAATCCCTTTATAATTAAGGTAATAATAAGCATCAGCTATAACTAATAGCTATGAGGAAACCCTCTGATAAACCACCCAATTTTACTACAAACCGTTAGAAAATTAAAAGGATAGTATATCTGAAATTAATTTAAAGGATAACACAACTCACAATAAAGATATATTTTTAATTTTTGCATATATTATTGTATGAAAAATATATAAATGTTTTATTTTTGTGTGAACAGAAAAAATATTTCACTTTTCATATGTAATACATCACAAAATTGTTGTAAAAAATCGTTTATATGTAGGGAACCTAAAAATATGAATTATCAAGGGGTTGGGTATAATTAAGAAATTTAATACTTTTGTTTGAAAATAGCTTTAAAAAACTAAATTAACAACCATGAGGACTAATAAAAACTAATAAATTACAAGAACCTCATAAAAAATTTAACAAAAGGGATTGATTTTTGCCCTTGTTTGATTGAATTTTGATCTTGGCGGGTTAGAATAAAATTAAATGTTAATATTACAAAAAATTGTATTTTGAGTAGGGTTCTTCAAATTAATTTCAAGTATATTATAATTTTAATTATCTTACTAATAATTGAGAAATATATAAACCTATATATTACTAAAATACTGTATAAATAAACTACTACTACATTTTAATTAGGGAAAGTAGAGAGACAGATAATTAGTTTCTAATTTGTCACATTAATTAATTAATTTAATCGATCATTAATTTTAATGATAGAAAATCCAAATCAAGAACGTAATGTTTTACTAGCTGTAATCACAAATGTTTTCTACTCTGGATCTCCACCCATTTTTTAAAAATTTATTCTGTTTCCAGAAAAAAAGTTTACCATTGGATATACATATATATACACACACGCATAATGTATCTTTTAAGACTTCTCAAAAGTTGATCTGAGAGAAAAATGCTAGGGGAAAAAATTGGTAGTCCACCTAGCATTCGCGTCAAAAATGTAGTTAGCTGATGACCCCGACTTCACATACCCAGTTTTAATGAGAAAAAGAATGTATAAAAGAAACTGAAACCCGCAGTTCGATAACTTGAAAAATGAAGGTGCTAGGTAATTTTAAAATCAGCTGTTTGAAATTCATATTTCGATATTTTAACTTCTTATAAGTATGTTTTCCAAGGATCTTCAAAGCAATTATCAAATGTTAAGAGCTTGGGCTGATAGGCTAAAAATGTTTTTATTTATGCAATTTTTCCTCTTGCATTTTCTTAAATAAATTTAATACTGTATCTTATTAAAAACAGGTCACAGAAATTCAAGTCATTGTAAATAATAACTTAAGCGAAAATTATGAGGAAAAGCCATGAAAAATAATATGTATGAAACAAGAAAAAAAAGTTTGCATTGAATTCTTAAAAATATACATTGCACAGCTTGTACTTACTTCGAATATGCCACATATAGCTCGCAAGCTCATCTCCATTCTCGAATGAGAATAGTTAACTATGTGTACCTGGACTCGAGGAATTAATCTGCACGCTTCCGATATTTTTCCTCTCATATGATATAATGTAGAGGATGGGTGGGCATTAACCTTATTTTTAATTCTTCCCATAAGAAAAACTACGGGTGTCAGCTCAGGAGACCTTGGTGGCCAAGAAATTGGTCCACCCCGGCCTATCCACCTCCGCGTTTTGTACCGCATGTCCAGATTGGTTACTGTAAAGTCTTATATAATTAACTGGATTGGATGGATAAGTAGGACTTCAGGACTAGGGGACATTACTCCATGAATATGAATTTGAGGTTAAACAAAATCCATTGTGCTAGACTCAATCGATTACCTGAGGAACATAAAAAAAAACAACATCTGGACAGTATTCTTTACGCTCGAAGAAAGAGTAAATGTAATCTACGACACGAATCATCTGCTGGGCAGTAGAAGAGCGCTTATATCAGAAGCCAAATTGGTGATGAGGTAGGATATTCAATGGAAGACATCATTCGTTGTATCAGAATTTATCGAAGACCAAAGAAAGTTGATGGTAGGATGATGAGTTATGCGGTGGATTTTCAGGTTTGTGGCATAATATTATGCCAGAATGTTTCCAGAGAAGTGGGTTCTTTGGAATACGAAGTTATAAATATAGGAATACAATTGCCTTCTTGGGTAGATTGCTGAGAAATTGACCTGTGTTTAAATCGTATTTCGTGATATGCAGATGAGAGAGAGATATACTTGACCTTGGAGGGCGTGACTGCCTTGAGTGGTAAGGACATAGATAATGGCATGTCCAAATACTCCTCAGCCTCCATGGCACATGACTGGTCTAAAGGATTTAAATGAAGAGTAAATGTGTTCTTGAGATGGTGGGCAAACATTTCGGGCTCAAGTAAAGAGTGGCCCAAGAACCCGTTCGAAGAAAAAGGGGTAGACCCACCTATTATAATCCACAGAGAAGATAGCAGAATGTAGAAGATCTACAGATAAGCCTTATTTCGTTAAGCCCTAATTTTTGTTTTACGATTCGGGATAGACGATTAAAGTCTTTGTGATCTGTGGGATAGCTCAATCTGCCGTTAATCGGCGGCTAGATTGAGCTATTCCCCTGGCTCCTGACGACTCTTACTTTACAGTGTCAGAGTGAGGTCAATCTGAAATATGCTACATGTTTGGCGTAGATTCCAACACCACAGTTGGGAGTTTTTGAGGTAGAGCTCCTTCCTTTCTTTGGTCGGCTCATAACGACATGTATAGTGTTCATTACACAGAGAATCCCAGATCTGTATACTCCTCCCTAATGAAATTTCATGAATGGTGAAGATTTTGAATCAAGACTTTTATAGCCGCCTCTTCTTTGAGTAGTTTTTCGTGTTAGTTTTCTTCAGATAACGAATTATTTGCCTATATGTTTCAGAGATGTCCGGCTCAATTTTTTTGTCATGCTGTATGATAATGAAAGTATATCGTTCAGCTGGGAACACATCAGTCTGAAGTTCTTGTGGTTGTTCACGAAAATAGATGGTGGACGAACAATTGGAGAAACGTAAGTAATACCTGAAGCACTGAGGACAGACAACACACTGAAACAGAACCAAAAAGACTGAAATAAGTAACAAAAAGACTGAAGCATACATTCCCGGAGAAATATACAGACTGACATACTCATACAAACATAATTACATAGGACAAATAGGTTGAAAACTCAGGACGAGTAAAAATATTTTTAAAAAAGACAATACCATATAACGAACATTTTAACACTCTCAGGCACCTTATTCAGACCAATAACCTTGCAGAAACAACGTGACAAAGTGTTATGGATTGTGTGACTGTATTTATTTATGCATTTTATTGATAATATGTCCTTTTAGGAGTATTCTGACTATCAGTAACTGAAGGTTAATCCAAAGATACAACATACTGATACATCTAACAATGGTGGTAGAGGTGGCATCCAGTCTCATAGCTGAAAAGGAACTAATTTTATGGTGAGTTTCCCTTACCAGCTTTGGTTGGAATGGTTATTTAGATTGAGAATATTACAAAAATAGCCATTTGGCTTTTTTCTTTCTGTTTTTCTAAAAAAAAATATTAATAACCGTATGGAAAATAAGAATTCTGAATTCTTCCAGTAATATTGTGTAGATAGTGTATCTACTCTTAACTTCAATCAGTATTTCTTGTCGAATATAACTTTTTTTTAATAAAATTAATACATAATTATTGTTTTTTTTTTGCTTATTTATTTATTTTTAACCATAGAAACCCATTTGAAATTTGTCAGGTGGTTTGTTGAAGACCATATTAATATCTAATACTCAGTATAAGTAAAGTAGTGAACAACATCCAATATATGTACCAAAAGCCACAATAACACCTTCCAAACATGACTAAAAAATACCAATGAAATATAGAACACAAGAAATTAAAATAGTTAAAAATGAAAAAAAAAAAAAAAAATTAAAATAGATTTGTCAAGGTAATTCAAAGTTTACTTTACTATTGTGGATTGGCTCTATCCNTAATTTACAATGATTATTAAACGTAATCTTAGCCGCCAACCTAATCCTGGTATTGAACTTTCTGTGGTTTTTGTAAATTTTAAACCCGTTATTCCTGAATAATAAAAACATAGGAGTTTTTTATTTATTAGAAAATAACTCAAATTCATTATGAAAACCAAACTTTTATACATATAATTAAGTATTAATAACACTGGGGACAAATTTTTTTGTAGAATAGATCTGACTCTGTGACTGACACAATCTGAATCTGAGAATAACCGCAGATTTTGTCTATCACGTTATCTTTTAAACAACAGGATATCCTCGGAAATCATAAAAATCATGCATTTGAAAGAACATAAAGTAAAAACTTACCAAATATACAGTTTACAAAACATTTAATGTAAGTTAAATCGAGTTCATACACATAAAATTGTTTAATTAATATACAGTACTTAAGAATTAAGATAAAAATTTGCGTTTGTAGCTCTTTCTGGAGGGTTTAGTTTGTGTACATTCGCGCTTGATGCTCCAATAATAGTCAGCCATCATATGTAGGTCCCATCTACCTTGATACCTTGCTTCCATGACCCTCAAATCTTGATGGAAACGCTCACCCTGCTCATCACTCACTCCACCAAGATCGACCGGGAAATTAGCAAGGTGGCTGTGTAAAAAATGCAAATTAATGCTCATGTTGCAACCTAGCTTTTGGAAGCTTTCCAAGAGTTGCTGAACAATTTCGGAGTAATTCATTGCTCGTGTATTTCCAAGAAATTTTTTGACAATGTTTTTGAATGCCATATCCGTTTTCCCCTTCTTCCAAAGAGGGAAATTCATTAAAAACTGGCACGGAGACTTCGGCTGAATGCGGCACTGGGCGTATAGCTGACGGTAAACTAGGATACTCTATTTTACATTTGTGTTTCTTGTTATATCCCAATGTTTTGACTATACAAAAGTAACAATCACTTGAATGATCTTTGGGCTCGCGCGAAATCATAGGTATACCAAGTGGAAGCTTAGCACGTGTTCCCTTGGTCCACATCCGTAAACCCTCAACACACTGTTTACACACTTTATGAGGTGCCCATGCTTTATCTTGATCACCAAGTTTTACTTTAAAATAGGCAAAATATGCTTGTCTGACGAATGTACTGATGTTTGTCCTTTGACTGGGAATGGTAAAACTGCCGCATATATAACATAACGAATCGGGGCTGTTTTCGCTCTTACGACGTGTAGGAGCAGAGGAGCCATAAAGAAACGTTTCAGTTCAAACACACTATGTAGTTGTACACTTCCGTAACGAAATACTAAATACTGCTTACCGAAACACAACGTTTCTCCACAGTATAACAGACGTCCTAACAAATCTATCACCTCAAGCCAATTCCAAGAGCATTTTAAATCCCTAGGTTCCCGTTTCCTCTCTGGCGGAGATTATAATGTGAAACATCTGCAGTGGGGCACGAGAACGACCAACTCCCGTGGCCGTGCTCTATATAATGCTATCTCTTCTCACAATCTCTCCACTCTAAGTCCGTCCTCTCCCACCTATCGGCCCACCGATGTAAACCGTCTTCCTGACATCCTAGATTTTTTCATATGTAAAAATCTTATTACCTACCATCACTCTGTAAAAACATTAAATGAACTTTCCTCTGACCACAACCCTGTCTTCCTCACACTGTCTCTCACACCTATCCCTAGACAATTGCCATCAACCTTAATAAGTGGTCCCATTGACTGGCCACTTTTTAGAACTCTCCTAGAAGAGTCATTAAACTTCGGAATCTCTTTAAAAACCTCTGAAGAGCTGGATGATGCTGTCCAGTTCTTTACTATAAAGATCCAGCAATGTCTTTGGAAGGCTAACTTAAAACCCACCAGCACCCGCTACACTGTAAATTCAGCTGAACCCCTCCCTGATTACCTTAAAAACCTCATACATGCTAAGCGGCAAGCTCGAGCCCTGTTCCAGAGGTACAGACTTCCCTCAGATCGTAGGGAGTTTAACCAGCTATCTCGTCTCGTAAAGCAAAAACTAGGTGCTTTACGAAATAAGGCATTTAATGCCTACCTGTCTAGCCTCTCAAAAGGAGACAAATCCCTCTGGACTGCTACTCGCAGGATTCTGAAGTATCATGAACCTTCTGCCCCCTTACGTCGAGAAGATGGTTCCTGGGCCTCTTCCGACAAAGACAAGGCCCAAATATTTGCCCAGCATCTAAAGCAAACATTCACTCCTCATCCAGATCCCGATAACTTGTCCAATAACGCGGAGGTAGAGGAGTCACTGGATATACCATTACCAATGTCCTTACCGATTAAGGCAGTGACACCTTCTATGACCTTATCACCGGGCTAATACTTCGAAATCTACCCCAAAAGGCAATTGTTTTCCTCACTTACCTCTATAATTGTGTCCTTCGAACCACCCATTTTCCACTTCTCTGGAAATTTTCAGAAATAATCCTATTTCCTAAACCCGTTAAATCTTCTTCTAACACATTATCCTATCGACCCATTAGCCTTCTTTCTTTACTTTCCAAGGTATTTGAGAAAGTTCTTTTAAAACGAATAATACCTATAATAACTTCCTTAAATATTCTTCCTAATCATCAGTTCGGCTTCTGATCCCATCATTCTACTGTCCAGCAGGTGTTTCGCGTTGTAGACTTTATTTCCTCTTCCCTCGAGCGAAAAGAATTTTGTCCTAGTGCATTCTTAGATGTCACTCAAGCATTTGACCGAGTATGGCATACTGGACTATTTTATATAAGCTGAAATCCATATTTCCAAGTACCATCTAACTAACTCTCAAATCTTATCTTCCTAACCGTTTCTTTAGGGTCCGGCATGGATCAGATTACTCCGAACACTACCCTGCGAAAGCGGGTGTTCCACAGGGCAGTGTGCTTGGACCCATCCTTTTTATCCTTTATACTGCAGACATCCCTACTCATCCTAATACTCTTTTAGCCCTCTTTGCAGATGACAAAGCGATCCTCTCCTCCCACCCTGATTCCAAAATCGCTTCTAACAATTTACAAAACCACCTTGATGCTATTCAGCAGTGGTGCAGTAAATGGAGAATCAAAATAAATGAGTCCAAATGCGTACAAGTAAATTTTAAATTAAGAAAAGATTCTCCTAATAATGTTACATACAATAACATACCTATACCTCTCTCTGATTCAGTCCGTTACCTAGGGTTCCACCTTGACTCACGACTCAACTGGAATGAACATACTAAAATCAAACGACAAGAACTCAACAGACGCCACGGACTCTTATACAGCCTTATAAATAGGCGCTCACAGCTCACATTAGAAAATAAACTGACCATCTACAAGACCATAATACGACCAATCTGGACCTACGGTGCAGAACTGTGGGGTGCCGCTAAGCCTTCCAATATCCAACGAATACAATCCTTTCAGTCCAAAATTCTTAGAATAATTGCTAACGCTCCATATTATGTGTCCAACTCTACCCTTCATCACGACTTTAATATTCCTTTTGTCAAAGACCTTATCTCCACCCGCTTCAAACTCTTCCATAGTAAACTCCAATTTCATCCCAATCCATTTGCCCAATCCCTGTCGTCGGACTCCAATCCCCACAATCCTCCCCGGCGACTAAAACGGAGATGGCCTCGCGACCTCCTGGGCCTTAATGCCTAAACTTATTGGGAGTGGGGTCGATGGGCCCCTTCTCCCTGCACAGTGATAATCATTTATTTATTTATTGTTAATTTTATTTTTATTTTATTATATTTTTTTTCTTTTATTTTATTTATATTATATTATTTTTATATATGTACATTTATTTTAAGTCATCAAATTACAAGATGTTGTATGACAGAATGTAATAAGTAAAGATTTATTTAAAAAAAAAAAAAAAAAAACCAGACACAAGGAACTCAAAAAACAGAAAAAAAAGGACCTCACACCTTCTAATACATACAAGCTGTGAAGAAAAAAAAATACTAATAGTAAAAACCCAACTTACTGAGGTATTCCATAAAAAGTAAGCAAATCTTATTGACTAACATTGATGTATTACTAGTTCTCCTGCCCAACAAAGACAGTGCAACTAAATTACCAGGGAACATCCTCAACGACCCTTGGTTTAAAAAGTATACACGAGTTATCTGTAACAAAATTATTTTAGATGGACTGGATATATATTTCAGCTTTTGGGTCACCAATCTAAATGCCAACATCAACCAATGATTTCAAATAAAACTGAGTAGACTAATCTTTAAAATTATCCATGAATGTGCATATAGTTCTTTTTGTAGCAATCTTTATATTTATAGAATGAAATTTAACATATTTTTTGTTTAACATGTACCTCCTACTGGAAGCAATGAATGATCCACTCAAATGTATATGCTACATCCTTGCTGGTCGTTTTGCGAGCCAAAATATGCATTTATAACCCCAGTGTACTTTTTTATCTGCCTAAGAATTAGGTCCAGAGGGAAGAGGGAATTGTAGGGGAAAGTCAAATTGAATACTTCCCAAATTTATTTTGAGCCATTTGACTTCTTTTCCAATTCTCTCCTGCCTCCCTCAGAGGCCGAAATAGGTATTGTCACAAGCTGATCTATGTGTATTATTAACTTTTTAAGAAACGTTTATATTTTTTAACTTATTAATTGAAGTTAATAAATAACATTAACGTTTATGCTTCATATTTATCTTATTTAGTATAATATAATTTTAATTATCTTACTAATAATTGAGAAATATATAAACCTATATATTACTAAAATACTGTATAAATAAACTACTACTACATTTTAATTAGGGAAAGTAGAGAGACAGATAATTAGTTTCTAATTTGTCACATTAATTAATTAATTTAATCGATCATTAATTTTAATGATAGAAAATCCAAATCAAGAACGTAATGNGGGGAAATGGGGACATGGAACATTAAAACATAGCTATTCCCTTAAAATGATTATTATTGTTTTTCTATTCTGTGAGGCATTTAATTGATGCTTAATGAAGATTTTTTTAATATAATGAAAAATTAACATTACCCATATTTTGTTATAAATATTATCCCTTGATACTTTTGTTGACCTTGGCCATCTTTCTTGAAAGGTATAAAAAGTCAACTCCTCTTACGGTGCTACCTTTGAGTAGTCATCGAAATGGTGTTATAACCATGGTGTTGTCGCTCAGACAAAAGATCAATCCAATCCTATGAGTTGTCAGAATTTGCTCAGAGGCTCCAAAGTTATTCATATGAAGACCGTATTTTCGTAAGTGTTGCTTCAGGGAACTGCTGTTGCACACACACACACACACACACACATGAGTTTGTTTTATGTGAGTATGTGTATCTTTAGTTGTTATAACGAAACAAACTCCTCTGCCATTATTTAAAAGTGCCGAAGAAAACGATTTTCACCGGAAAGCAGGGCTTATTCTTTCACAGTAAGTGAGAGAAGTTGCTTGATTGATTGAGTTGAATACAGACAGTGACAGTGAACGCATGAATTCGGCCAGAAGATGGACAATGTCCGAAAGCGCTCGCCAATAGAAGATGGTTTGCAGAAACCAATGAAGACGGAGAATAGAAGATATTAGAGTTGCTTGATTGATATTTGAGTTTGAAAGGAAGGCGAGTGAGTGGGATCGATGGGGTTGTGGCGGCGAATGCTCTCCGGGAGAGAGGGCTAGGGAGGGGCGTTGCGCGGGGTCAGTGGGGCCGGTATCGAGTGAGCGGAGGGCGCAGGGCACGAGCGCGCCACCCCCACCAGTGGGCCAGTGCCCCTCAGACTGGGAGGCCATACGTCCCACTTAAGACGCTTCTCGCCAAATCGCCAAAATGTCTGCTCCGCTATCTCTCGAGGAGGCACTACAAACAACCTGACCCTAGGTCTATCTTTTAATGCATAAACCATTCAAAAGTAGTGGCATCTTCCATATTCTAGGCGTTACAAATGCTTAATATAACCTCACTGGAGGTTTCGCAATCACTTGTCAAAAATCCTTTCATTGTGGCCTTTCTAAAAATTGCTAGATCAGTTTTAAATGTCTTGTAGATACTCTTTAAATATATATGTATGTATATATACAATAATTAAATTGTTCTTCTGAACAGACATTTTTTAAAATGCTTAATCACGTTTTAACGAAGAAACCAAGGTATAATTACCTGAAATTGTAACTTATAAAAACATACATATGTTTCATATATGTGTATATAATTTTTATTATCCTCTTTGATCCAAGATATTAAAATTTGTTATTTTCGATTGTTAGATGAGAAATAAAGCGGAAGGCATATATTAGGCGTGGGGGAGTGAAGTTATTACTGTTCAGAGGCTCTAATTGTTAGGATAGTGTCAAAGTGCCTAGGACTGGTGTCCTATGTGTGGTTGGCGTGTGCGGGGGTCTTAGTGGAACACGGTGGCGTGCGGGCCGGGTATCTCGCTACATTCGCTCTCTTTGTCCCTCTCGCCACCGCTTCGACGGCGCCGGCGGACCCCATCGCTTCACCGCCCTTTCTCCAGCCTGTGAGTACAACTTTTAAATAACTTGTTCGCCTGGAATTTTTAGGCTGATGCTAACTAATCCACACCTACTGTTCATTACATTAAAAAAATAAATAAATAAAGCTATTATTCAGTGATAAAATAATTTTAATAAAACAAAAAAAAAAAATATATGAATAATCAGAAAGGGACAGAGATAATATATTAACGCTCCTGCTGGCGAGTCGAACTCAACACAATTTTTTTAAGCCAGTACAGCTAACTACTTAATTCAGCAAGCGTTGAATAAAATAAAATAATCATTTTTTTTATTGTTTTTTTTTTTTAAACCTCTCCGAATTAACTAGAAATATAGTGAGATTTTATATTTTTATTTGATTTTTTTCTTATATTTTCTATTAAGTTCACGTTAATTTACCATTAAGACAACAGTTGATTAGCCTTAGTGGTTGTTTACTAACACCTAATTAAATATATTTCAAATAGCATGTCATTTTCTTGGCAATGATGAGATATTTGTACAAAATACTGTGAAAAAAATTTCCCGAATAAAAGAATAAATTAATAAAAAATAGAGGGAGAAATTTCTCAAACATGGTTCTACCACTGTTACATCCGTGTAGTGAATAGATAAAAACGAAAACAAATTTCCTCCTTGAATTTCCTACTACTCTTTGTGGAAGGGACCATATTGTCGGAGAATCTCAGAAGTTAATTTATTAACAGATTTTTTATTTTTGAGCCTTCAAACTTGTGTGGCTTATCAAGAAGAAGGTATTGATAAGTTTATGACATCTTTTTGTTTTTTTCAGAACAAATAACATTAAAATTAATTTCGTTTTTCCATTTAGACATTCCGGTATTAATATACCAATTATGTTTTTCAATACGCCAGAATAAGAAGGCGAAAGGTGTGAAATTATCAATAAAATTGAAAAACTTTGGAAACTGGCCGGCTAAATGAAAATTATTCTCAGTTTGTTGGTTATATATACATTAAATTAAAAACAGGGTATAATCTCCCTAATCTAGATCCATTAATCTAATACAACTTATGATTTTATTTTATTCATTGTCTAAACTAACACAATGTTGATCACCAGTACTAAAGAAAAGTCAAAAGAAGGATACCGAAAAAGCTCCGTTATCATTTATATTAGAGACACACTATGAAAGCATAAATAAAACTATGAAGATATCACATTGGATTTATTTTATTCTGGTAATTGTGCATTAAATTAACAACAGACTATAAGTATTATATGTGACTCTCGTACAGGATAGGGTGTGAAGTTTATGATAGCATAAAAATCATAGTGATAAATTATATATGCCTAAATGA
This sequence comes from Oncopeltus fasciatus, assembly GCA_000696205.2. Classification (NCBI taxonomy): domain Eukaryota; kingdom Metazoa; phylum Arthropoda; class Insecta; order Hemiptera; family Lygaeidae; genus Oncopeltus; species Oncopeltus fasciatus. The sequence continues at coordinate 40,302 of KZ808077.1, read as the reverse complement.
ACACATTACCAAGACAAATCGACTTATCTGATTTAATACTGTCATAAGTATTATAAAGAAATATTATTAGCACCATTACTAAATGGTAAAAAATTATTATTAAACTAATTAATGCAGATTAATATAACTTAAATTATATTATTATAGTATATAAGTTTATACCATAGTTGTTGAATTAAGAACTGTGCAATTCATTACTTCCAATAAGTTAACCTTACCTGAATTGTTAATATCTAAAATGGTTTAGTTACTATAATAAGAACGTCTACTTAACCAACTTACTTAAAATAGCCTATTTTCAATGTTTTTCACTACTTTTTTCCTCAAAATCGGTATTGAGGGGAAAAAAAAGCCGTCGCCTTTTTTTATTAAAACCTACTTTTTAAATAAGAAAACAATGTCAAATC
>KZ808076.1:207770-226693 GCA_000696205.2 Oncopeltus fasciatus | reverse complement strand
AAAAAAAAAAACCTCGATTTTCCACAATACAGATGTTTTAACAAGCTGTGGGGCTGAGAAAAAAAAATAGGATTTTAAAATCTGATAATCCAGTTTGCGTGAGTACTCGCATATCCTCTTATCATTGTAGAGCAAGTCACTCAAGGTTTTTGTGAGCAAGAGTGGCCGACCAAGTCACGTGTGTATTTTCCTTGTGTAGCAATTCGCTAAAGATATGTGGCTTGTTAGGTAAGGCCAGTTGACACACAATAAACTCTCGTTTTGCCTTATTTTGAAAAGATTTTTTTTTTTTTTCTACCACAAAACTCTGGGAAAAAAAACCCAGCATGGCTAAATAGACAAAATAATGTGTACTGAATACCCTATATTTTTTTTTCTATACGTTTATGAATGGTGATTTTCTAAAGATTATAAGGTGGCCAAAATTATTTCATCATTTTTTTATTTTTAACCTTCTATGCAATTACTTAAGGAAAATTATGAAGCCATCTTACTCCAAACAACTACGATTACAGGCATTTATTTGAATTTCATTGTATTTTGAGTTTTTGCTAATTTTAGTGACTAATACTCATAGTAAATTTAATACAGTTTTCATTAAGTTAAATACTAGAATATGAATATATTGTATGTTTGAGATAAAAGAGTATATTTTATTGAAACTGTAAGAGAAATTATGGAATATTAACGTAAACTAATTATGTTATTAAATTATGTTTCATAGTGAAGGTTTTATTAATTTTTTTATGAGGAAATCAAACTGTTCATTAGGCACCAGAACGGAAATTTAAAAATTTTATTTTATTTTTTCCCCTATTTTTTTTTCTTTTTCAAAAGAAGAGGTCAAAATAAAGACTTGTTCAGATCAATTAAATAAAAAAATGTTCGGCAAGCATATAACAATGGAACTAAAAACATATATTACATAAAATTAATTTTGTATTCCTTATAACAATAAAAAACTTGGATCTTCCTTAAAATAAATAATACATAAATAATGTACTTAATGCCCAGTACAATAGGTATTTTCTGTATGGAGCTACTTGTAGAAAGCACCAAAGTATGATGTTAACATATACTTGAAGGTAAAAAAGTTAAAAATAATTGCAATAATGACTGGGGAAAGATGGGTAAGTAAATATTAATATGAATAAATATTCTGTTATTTATAAATTATTTTGTGCGTTTATTTTTTATTGTATATATCTTTCTGTCATCAAATTGCAAGATGTTTATTNTATTATTAAATACAGTTTATGTTTTTTGTTCCGTCAAGGTAGATCCAAAAAATACAATTTTAATACACACTATTTCTTAATTATTTGTCAACGTTTCGGCATACACCGTAAGCCGTCTTCAGGACTATCATGAAGGTGAGAGCGGACGTTGTGTAACCAGGATCCCACATTCGTGACTGATATATTAAATACAGATCAAGGTTTAAGTCAAGGTCCATCATTAATCAATTAAACAGATTGGATAGTGGTGTTTGCGATTCAGAGATCTCGAACATTTTTGAGGCATATTGACGACAACTAGTGAATTCGAAAGTGCCTAAGTAATTTATTTTTAAAAAAGTTATTTTATTAAAAATGCAATTTTCAGCCATGTTAGCTTAGGAAATGATGAAGGGAGTGGGAGTGAGGGTAAGGGATGGACAGAGGAGGGCAATGAGGGGGAGGGGGAATGTTACCAGTCCCCATGCCAACGGTACCATTGAGAGGGTCCTTTGTTTGAGGTCGCAATTAGCGCCGAGAAAGATAATTACATACGGATGAGGACTGGAATTAAACACGGATCCCTTTCCGACTTGGTAATTATCAATGCCGAGGTCCTTTCGAAGAACGACCGCTCGGGAAATCTATAGTTTATTACCCGAAAGCTCCTCCGCTGGTTGGCTGCCTTCCACCTACGCCCCATAAATGTTTGAAACGCCATTCCTGTGCTATTGTATTAAGGAAGTGTTTCCTCTCCCAGTGATAATTAGGACAACAGTTTAGACGGAGCTGAAAGTTCACAATCATCTTTTGTGGTTTGTCAATCGGTTAAATCCATCAACAGCTATCAGCCACATCGGGGGACGGTTAGCTATAATTCTAGTACGCTCAGAGTGTAATTATCCTCGTCAAATTATTTATTTTCTTGTCTAATCCACTTCTCATTACAGTGAAACTTTATTGGCTCTTTTCATAGAAATATTACTCGCTATATTTCTAAAAAAAACATTTCATCGCTAATGCTTACTCCTTTATTTACAACGATCATGAATGAATCGCTCTTGTAGATATTTAAGACTAACAACTCAATCAATAGTTTTTTTTTTTTTTTGCGTGTTAGCCTTCCATTACACCACTTAGGGTCATGGAGGAAGGGGCTATCTACAGGTTGCCACCCTATTTTAAACACCCATGGCTCAGGACAAGCTTCTATATTATAAATAAAAGATTGACCAGGGCGGGATTTGAACCCGCGGCGTCAGGATTGCGAGACCCGTACGGATCCCCTGAGCTAGCCTNAAAAAAAAAAATATATTAATATATTAATCTTAGCTTATTCTTAGCTTATTGCTTGAATTTATATATGAATGTCAGATATTGTTAATATTTTAATCATCTTATGGGTCATGGGTCAATAATAATTAAGAAACTAAATAAATTAAAGTTAATTTATTATAATGAATTATTATACCTACTAATAACAGATAACAATGACTTAATAACTTTCCTCCATTAGTACAAAATAAATAAATACAAATAAATTACTTACAGCTCATTAACAATTATGTACAACTACAGGAAAGTGCTTATTAGCAGAGACTCCTTAAAACAACATGATAAATTGTCTAAAAGAGGTCTGAACACAGTAGTTACTGTCACTCAATACTACATTATCACTAGTAAGTGCAAGGGCTACGACCAACCCGACGTTCTGAGACACGCGATCTGAAATGGTATCTGTGACACTGACTTGAGGTGAGCCCCTTATATAACTGTCTAGAACATTCCAGACCTTTCTGGATTTTTCCAGAAAATAGTATTTCCCATGTAAGTGGAGTGGTGACATCTGGCAGCAGGCGGCCACCTTCAAGTGGCTCCTTCCCCTAATAGGCTTCAACAATATTTACATACTTTTCCTCATTTTCCATTCCATTTCTCAGTTTTGCAGACTTTCTACTTTGACTCCTCTCTCGCCTTCGAATGTGGGGGGGATTATACATATTATTATGGTGTATTATATTTAGTCTTGTGAGTGATCATATTCTACTACACTTTCGGGTTCTCATATATTCTCCCATCAATTTTTTCTAAGTTAATTACTGGTTGTTTTATTTATTGACTCTTCTATTGACGATGTAATTCTGTTAGCAGTCTTGACTATAGCTTACCATGTAAGCTGAAATGTTTTCATTGTTATTAGAACTATTATTTTAATTACAATAATTCTTATTTTTATTAGAATTTCTAAACAATATCCTGTGGTTTCATTAGATTATTACTATTCGCAGTATTAGCATACTCACTATATTACTTCTCATATTACACATATGTCTCTAGGTACATTAATGATGAAAAATAGTACTATTTTTGAGGGTGTATTTATTATTATTTTACATTTATTTATTGCTATTTTTTAATAAAAAGAATTCATTTTTGTTGTTTTCAATTAAAAACTTAAATTTATGATACGTATATGACTAATTCTACTAAAAAATAATGGGTAAGGGAAAATATATTATTAAATACAGTTTATGTTTTTTGTTCCGTCAAGGTAGATCCAAAAAATACAATTTTAATACACACTATTTCTTAATTATTTGTCAACGTTTCGGCATACACCGTAAGCCGTCTTCAGGACTATCATGAAGGTGAGAGCGGACGTTGTGTAACCAGGATCCCACATTCGTGACTGATATATTAAATACAGATCAAGGTTTAAGTCAAGGTCCATCATTAATCAGATAATCAGATTGGATAGTGGTGTTTGCGATTCAGAGATCTCGAACATTTTTGAGGCATATTGACGACAACTAGTGAATTCGAAAGTGCCTCAAGTTTGGGGGAGGGGGGGGGGGTGAATTTCGAAACTTTTCCCTCGGTAGATTGAATTCGGCCGGATGTAGGTAACATGGATAGTATTTCCCGGGAAAAGAGAGAAACTCCCTCCCCGAGGATGAGCTGTGTGGTTGCACGAAGGTAAAAGCCCGTTAATAGAATATAAATTGGAATCATGGGCTCCTTGTCATTAGCTCCTGCAATTTGTCCAATCCTGTGATTACCAGAAGAGGAGAGGAGCTCTCGTAATTTGATTTCTCCATTCCATTACCCTGGAGGAGACTGGCTCATCTGTCTATGGTTCTCTCTCTCTCTCCTACCGCCCAACCAACCATTCCTCCCTCTCACTCATTCTCTCTCTCTCCCTCACTCTCTCTCCTCATCATAGTTCTGTATTTCTCTGTCAATGTCTCTCTCTCTCTCTCTCTCTCTCACCATTCAAGACACCAGTCTCTACCTCTATCCATCTCTCTTCCTTATCTAGTCAGCAGTTTTTCTCCTCTCTCTTCTTTCTCTCCCTCTCCCATCCTCTCTTTCTCACAACTTTCTCCTCCCTCTCGTTTACTCTCCCTATTTCCTTCGTATTCTCGTCTAGTTGTAAGAATGCATATGAATATTCAAAATTAATGCAATATAAGTTCGTTTAAAATTCCATGAATGGTGAGCTTATTCAAGTTTTTCTTTAGGAAGATATTACATACTAATATCAATATTAGTGTCATTAGCGAAATGACATATTGTGATATTAGTAACTGGTAAACATAAGAGGAGACTCTCCAAATGTTTGCCTGTAAGCTATTACATTTATTTACTTTAGTATAAGCCAGTTTGCTTGTTTTTCTTTTTAGTTTTAGTTAATTGCCAGGGAATATGTTTATTTCTGCTCGATTTGTCGTCCGTTGTAATTCAGCCATTCCACACCTGCTAAATTGCCCCTCCCAGAGTAATCCTGGGCGGAGGCGTTGGTGCTCCAGTTTTAATCGCACCCCCCCCCCCCCCCACTCGACGCCAGTTGGAACCACTCCGTGTCGGATAAACAACTCAATTAAGATTAGGGATCTAATAGTCTAGAGGATATGAGATATCGAGATTGGCCTCCATTTAATAGGGCCTGGAGGTGGCCTCATGGGCTGCCCATGGACCTACCCTTCAACATGGGAACTCCTTGTGCTTCCAGTGCCAGAACGAATTTCCCCCTGCACGAACTCCGAGGCCCGCCGCCTACGTAGGGGACTTTGTTTGAACACAATCGACTCCCCCTAGAGACCGATAAGAACGCACTTGTATCTGTAGAAGGAGATAATTGACCGTGTTGCGTAACAGAACATCAATAGTAGAGGTCAGCAAGGAGCTTAGAGAAAAAAGACCTGCTTGAAAATACAAACAAAAATGTATTCTTCAATATCAATGTTGAGGCTTACAATGCAGGATAACTTAGAGACAGATAAATTCAAATTGTAGATTCAATAAAAAAAATATTACTATAATACAAATTGCATATATTATATTATATACATCATGCTCTGTTAGAAATTAATATAATAAACAAAATAAGTAAGTACATTTTTTTAATTTACATTTTAATATTAATGTTCGATTATTTTTATTTTTTAATTTATTAATTTCACATAGAGCATAATGTATAATATAAAATATGAAATTTTCTTCCACTAATACTTTTAGTTTGATTCCATTCTCGTACATTTTTTAATTGTAAGAATACATTGAATCTACAATCTGCATTCTTCTAAAATTTCATTCCTGAAATCGTCGAAATATTGACATGATAGAATAAATTCTAATACACCAAAAAAAAAAAAAAAAAAAAAAAAAAAAAAACCTATTTTACGACAAGATTATTCTAAAATCAATGAATAATTTATATGTTATACAAACATTTTAAAAAAACATATTTTATAGGGTACTTATTCTAAGTGGTCCGGTCCCTAAAAATGTACCTTAATTCCCATTGCATGCATTGATAGACAACCTTCAAATTTCCAAGGACAAAACAAGGCTTTGCCACACCCCACCACTCCACCACGGTCCGGGTGGATTAGGTATACTAAATACATCTATTTTTTAAAGATTAATGAGGGTAAGAAAAAAAAATACGTGCATAAGAACTAAATTCGAGTTCTTTTAGAATACTAGAGATGCTATGATACTGGATGAATGTTGTGTACTGAGTATAATTTTTGCAGTCCAAATATATATACATTTTTTAATTGATTATAAAATAATCTCTCTCTCTCTCTCTCTCTCTCTCTCTCTCTCTCTCTCTCTCTAACCAACCATTCCTCCCTCTAAATGATGAAGGGAGTGGGAGTGAGGGTAAGGGATGGACAGAGGAGGGCAATGAGGGGGAGGGGGAATGTTACCAGTCCCCATGCCAACGGTACCATTGAGAGGGTCCTTTGTTTGAGGTCGCAATTAGCGCCGAGAAAGATAATTACATACGGATGAGGACTGGAATTAAACACGGATCCCTTTCCGACTTGGTAATTATCAATGCCGAGGTCCTTTCGAAGAACGACCGCTCGGGAAATCTATAGTTTATTACCCGAAAGCTCCTCCGCTGGTTGGCTGCCTTCCACCTACGCCCCATAAATGTTTGAAACGCCATTCCTGTGCTATTGTATTAAGGAAGTGTTTCCTCTCCCAGTGATAATTAGGACAACAGTTTAGACGGAGCTGAAAGTTCACAATCATCTTTTGTGGTTTGTCAATCGGTTAAATCCATCAACAGCTATCAGCCACATCGGGGGACGGTTAGCTATAATTCTAGTACGCTCAGAGTGTAATTATCCTCGTCAAATTATTTATTTTCTTGTCTAATCCACTTCTCATTACAGTGAAACTTTATTGGCTCTTTTCATAGAAATATTACTCGCTATATTTCTAAAAAAAACATTTCATCGCTAATGCTTACTCCTTTATTTACAACGATCATGAATGAATCGCTCTTGTAGATATTTAAGACTAACAACTCAATCAATAGTTTTTTTTTTTTTTTGCGTGTTAGCCTTCCATTACACCACTTAGGGTCATGGAGGAAGGGGCTATCTACAGGTTGCCACCCTATTTTAAACACCCATGGCTCAGGACAAGCTTCTATATTATAAATAAAAGATTGACCAGGGCGGGATTTGAACCCGCGGCGTCAGGATTGCGAGACCCGTACGGATCCCCTGAGCTAGCAAATCAATAGCTTTGTCTCATGATATGTTTCCCATTCTACAATTACTATTGATTTTTTTTTAAATACAAGTTCCCTTTTAGCCAATAAGGATCATGCAAGATGGGGATATCTACAGGTAGCTACCCTATTCTTACTGGAGCTTGCCCGGGGTGGGATTTGAATCCGCGGGATTGAAAGACCGAAACTTATCTCCTAGGCTGCCCGGTGCCTCCCTATATAATTTTAAACTGTTCTTTAAATGTAATTATTGAAATTATCCTGTAAAAATTACACATACAGCATTCTTAACCCGCTTTCCTCGATAAGAACACTTGTAATAGCAGTTTCAGAAAAATGTTTTAAAATTAAAAGATGTTGGCTTTATTTATTTACATTGTTTANACAATTTACGTATATGCATATTGCATTGAATAATATATTTTAAAAATATATTAATGCATTGAAATTTATTAATTGGTCTCTCCATCTAATTTATTATTGTTTCTTTGAACTTATTATTGGTTTCTTTGCTGTTAAATTTGGTTGATAGATGCTTCTCCTCACACTAAAATTTTTTTTTTCTAAATTCCCCTCTCCCCTCCCCCTCGCTCTCTCTCTCTCTCTCGCTCTCTGTCTCTCATTCTCTTAACAAGGCTGTTTTTTTTTTAGGAAGAGGAAGTAATTAAGTAATTGAAGAATTTGAATTTATAATGATTTGTGACAATTCACCTATCAAATTCTGATTCCCTCTAGAAACTTTATTATGAAGTTTTCAAACAATTTTCATACTTTTCCTGCACAAAAAAAATCAGAATATTGAAATCTGGTCTGGGGAAATAATAGTATTTAAAATGATTGAAAAATGAAATAGTATTTAAGATGGGACAAAGGGTCATTTTGTGGATGACGTGTGATTTCTTATAAATCACACACACATTGAAAGACATAATGAAAGAGGACCATCTGCTACGTGGACCAATGATCTCCCGCCAATTTCCCTATGTAGGCACAAAAGAGGATCGACAAAGCACCACGGCTCAGGGAGGCAGTGGTAGAAAAGAAATAACAAAAGGAATGTTTTCATCTCTCACGCGATTTCAAGGCCTATATTATACCTAATTACGTCGGTTTTTAGAACAAGTCGTTTGTTTAATTACCAGCGAAAACAGAAAAAGACTCGAGGCTCCTCGATGCGGTAGTAATAGTTTTTTCTTTCTTTCCATCGGAACGGGGAGAAGAGGCGAGATGGGGTTAGGGGGAGGTTTAGGGGAGCGGATCAGCTGTTTGATGTTTACCGACAGTGCTAATGGGGGATGCATGTGTCCTATTCTGCTAGGAATTAGGAATCATTAAACGTGAGCTTCACCCCCTTCTCAGAGCAACTGACACCCTCCACCCTCCGTCTTTGGGGGTAATTCCTCTCCAGAACCCCTATTTAGGTCCTTAAATAAAACCTTTTCTCTTATGGGTCCCCATTACCTCCCTTATTTACCTCGTTCTCCGAAAGCCCTGTTTGTCCCTTTAATTCCTCTCCTAATTCTTTAATTATATTGATTCCTTGGTCTCAATGATCTTCTCCAGGAAAGCGGCTCTTATAGAAGCATATATGTTGGATAGCCAGCCTTAAAAACTATAGGTCACTTTAGTAGATTTTTTTTTTTTTGTTTGGGTTCGGTCAACATCTACTAATAATCTCTACGGTCAAAAATTCTCCATTTGACCTTTAAAGACTCGAACGCAGATCTAAAGAAGAGTTTTTCTAGATAATTACCTTGGGGATCCCAGTTAGACAAGTGGATCTTTTCTGGTCTCTTAATGCCGGTTCCAGTAGTCCAAGTTATCAAAAAATAAAAGCTTGCTCAGACCCATGGATGTTTCTAAAAGAGTCGCTATCTATATAAAGCCCTTCCATGATCTTAAGTGGTTGAAAATATGATAAAGAAATATTTACTTATACGCTGATGAAGCTTTTTTCTCCCGGGTAATCATATATTAGTATAATTTGATGATTTTAGTTGGGGTTCGGTCAAGGTTGATCCAAAAAAATAAAATACAAATTTAACAAAAGTGTTTTTTTTTTTTTTTTTTTTTGGATCTACCTTAACATCTAATAATAATATCAACGGTCAAAAAACTCTCCATTTGAATATATTAGTATATTTTACTCGAATAGTTTATTAAAATTACTTTTCAGTAAAGTAATCTTTTTTTTTTTTTTTCATTAAAGTAAGTCTATTTTAATTATCTTTGTAATATTCATTCCTCGAAATACATTTTTCTTACTTGCTATTGTATGCTTGCAATAGCTGTCAAAGTAATTCGAATAAAAAAATTAACTATTAACAATGAATAAGTCTGAAGGAAATTAGTGTCTTCCTACTTATTCTATGTATTGCAGTCGGTTTCAACAATCACGCTTCTAAAATAAAATAAAAATCTCTAAATTCTCAATAAATAAATAAAATCAGGAGTTGCTTAATGAAACAGATTACCCTTGTTTCAATAATATATTTAACGGTGGCAAAATTTATCGTAGAAGCCGAAGTAGAAAGTGAAAGTTTCTAAAATTTTCTCTTGATTGAAATTGGGTAAAGAGCTTCCCTTTCGTAGTTAAATTTTTGAAGTAGTGGGGGTTTTCGTTAAAATTTAAAATTTTATGAAATATAAACGTTAGAAAATTACTTACAAAAATTGCATTCATATTATGAAATTCGCTAATTAAATCATATTTTTATTNTATTTTTATTTTATTTATTATTTTATAATTTGTTATCATTAGTACAATAAAACAAAAAAGTAGAATTTTTTTAACTGCAAAAATTTAAATTTAATTAGAGAAAAAAATAATCTTTAATATGAACAATTAATGCGAGGAACTGGGACAGATAGATTTTTTATTCTATTCCCTCGCATTAATTGTTTAAAATTTACGTGGGATAATACACCACAACCAAATTAATATTTATAAATGTTTAATATGCTTTGTCAAAAATGAAAATTGGGAAAAAATGTTATCGGTATACATTTTATTATACTTTCTGCAATTGAAAAATCTTTATTTTATGAATTTTAAATTTTAACAAGCGAAAAAATTACTATTTGTATTGGGCCTCATGTATTTTAAATTAATTTATACATAATTAAAAATAATAAATTATTGTTCCTAAACCTAAATTTCTACCATGTTCATTGCATCAATCAACTGTGCTAATTTCTTACGAATTTTTTCTTATTATTCAACAATTCATTAAGATACTCTGATGCGACAATTTTTTCGGCTATTTTGTTTGGTGGGGGGAGAGGTAAAAAAAAATTGACTGATTAATAATTGAGTAAACGTCGTCGATTCGCTGGTTATTGATAATAATACCTTTCGGAATAAACATTTGTCAAATAGAATTACACAGTTTGAATATCATAAAAAATGTCTCCTGGTGATTACTGCTTGCCTGAATATTGCAGTTTGACGCGTCATCTTTCTTTTCCGGTATTGTTAGTAAGAATTGGGAAGAATGGGGTGAAATTAATACCCCTTTACCGAAAATGAAGACATCCCTCCATTTATTATTCCTAGAATATTGAATATCTTCGATGATTTGGAGTATCCTTCTAAAAAAAATACCCCTCCCCCCCCAAACCCTAATTCTCTGGCTGAAGCAAACCAATTACACAATTGACGTCAATTTTTCTTTCCTCTTTCTTTATGGCTTGACAAATATTAATTTTTGATAAGTATACTTATTTATTCATTACCACGAATAATCCTGAACTATATAGATTTTGAGTTTTATTCAAATACACCCTGACGAGTTTGACAAAATTGGCAGCTAGGTCTTCAGTAACCTCTTTTAAAAATTGTATACTATGTTTTAGTCCTTAAGGCCGGTTTCAGGTCCCCAAATTCACCTGTTCAAGTAGTCATTTGAAACTGTTGTGGTCATGTATTTTCAAAATTATAAAAAAAATCCAATTAATGTTTAGCAAAAAATACGTGAACATTTATAATGGACAATAGTTCCCGTAATAGACAAATTCGGAAAATGGGCTTACGGGTTCAAATTTTGTTTAGATACCTCAAGTTAAATATAGTAAATAAGAGGAACATATGACTTTTTTTGTGGTATATAATTCGCAGTAAATTTTAACAATTTTTAGTGCAAGGGGACAGAATAAAAAATCTAACTGTCCCTGCCAGGACTCGAACCTGGATCTCCTATAACACTAAGTCCCGGTAGCATAATTGGTAAATGCACCGGCCCGGATAGCAAGAGATCCAGGTTCGAGTCCTGGCTGGGACAGTTAGATTTTTTATTCTGTTCCCTTGCACTAAAAATTGTTAATATGACTGCTTATTTTCTCAAACTGTTGTACAGTTATATATTGTCTTTGTTAAATCGGTAATCCTTTGAATAAATATATACGTTCTATGATCCACTGATATTGTTTTTCACTCTACTCATTCAGTGTGTATGTCCGTTTGCATGTTGCATGTATTAACGCTCTAGAGACTTATTCACTATTTCATTATGAAATTCCAGATAAATGCATTTTGTGGGTTCTTGGATGATTCAATTTTTTTGTAGTATATTTTCTGAAATGGATCAAAGCAAAAAGTTTTAAGAATTTGGTAAAATATAAATTTTAGTCTCAACAAAGTATGAGAAATGTTACTTCAGATAAAATAGAAAAAAAAATTATTATTTTTTCTTATTTGGTGGTGATGAAATATTTAACAGGTAGGGTTTTATAGTATAGTTTTGATATATATTGTATTGATGAGCGTCTATTCATCAAGGCTAGAGAAGACCATTGCAACAAAAGCCATGAATATTTCATCCAGGTCCAATGTTCATGGACTTGGATAGAATGTCCCCTCTCGCTTTCATGATAGCCCTGAAGATGGCTTGCATTGTTAGCTGAAACGTCGGCAGATAATAAAAAAAAAACACATTTTTTATAAATTGTATTTGTGTGTGTGTGTGGGGGGTGGTCAACCCTGACCGAACCCATACAAAACTTCTTCGAAAGTACTACGAAGATAGATTCCCCCACTCTTCCCTCCCGAACATACCAGAGCCACTGATCTACTCGGGCAATCTGCTTGGCTAGCGCAGCTCCTGCGTGACCGGTTCGCAGCTGTGTGTACTGTAGGTCAGGAAGGAATCCCTCGTTATCCCCCGAGCGGGTTTGGGGTTAGTGTTGCCGGCGGTTGAGCGTGACAGTCTCGTGTGTGCGTCTTTCCCCCCGGCTGTGATTTCCTGCCGAAAGTGTAGCTCTTTACCTCGTTCCCGTGGATTCCGCCAGAGGAAACATCTCCCCCCTGGCGTATAATTAAACGTTTTCGATTAGGAGTGACGCGTCTCACGTACCCCGAAAATAACCCCCCTTAGGACGTTATGCTCGCTCCCCCCAGGGTCGCAACCAAGTCCCGCAATTAACTCATCTCTTATGTAAAGCAAATCCGGAGGTGGAGGCTTCTGTTTCTTCTGCTTTTTAGCACATTTCCATCATAGTTACTTACCACTGCTACTAATCACTGTTAGTTATAACTGTTAATAATCACTGTTATTGATCACTGTTATTGATCACTGTTATTAATCACTGTTATAATAACTGTTATTAATCACTGTTATTAATCACTGTTATTTATCACTGTTATTTATGAAAGTTATATTATTGCTTTTTTCCAAATGTTTATTTTGGATCTGGATGAATATAAGTAACTACGCCATCGACTGCTAAATGACTGTTATTGTTATCTCTTCACAGCAAGTAACGGTTATTGAAAATTTCTGCCAACGAAGTAGATGACCTACTTATCCCCAGTGATATATATTTCCTCCCGTAAGATTTTGATTCAGACGGTGTCTGTGCCTAGCAAAATTACATCTACAACATTTATGGCCAATATTCAATGAAGGGTACAGATATACCATTACAATTTGATGATGAGTAAAAGTTATATGTTTGAAGGGGTAGGAAAAGTCAGAGATTTGTTCTGCATCTATTTAAAAAACAATGCTGTTATGTGCTACGGATAATAACAGAACAAACTTAAATTTCAGTAAGTAACTACATAAAATATCTACACTTGCTAATAAGAAATAATGATCGAACTTACTGCCTTTATTAACTAATAAACAAATAAAAAAAATATAAATTGAATATAAATTATTTACAGTTAATGGATAATTATAATAAAATATAAAAATAGATTAAAGTGCTTATTTACAAAGAGTTATCAGAGCAATTCCTAATTATGTCACTTATCACTTCACTGTTTTCGGCACTGCAAAAGCTCACCAGTCTGGCGCTCTAAGACACGCGATCTGCCACGGAATCTGCCACTGAGTAACATTAACATACCTCTGGCGACCTGCTTTTATAACTTCGTGGAAGGGGCGAGGCAGGCCTAGAAGAATCTAATAGCTATTTCTGGGCAATCATAATTTCCTCTTCAAAATGTGGCATCTTTCAGTTGGCCTCTTCTCATACAGGTCTAGTCCTCTCGTCACATGCTTCCCTAGTCTTCAACAATATCTTTTAAACAGAATTTTCATAGAGAAATGAAGTTTTCCCTTCGTCATGATGGTCTTTTCAAAAATACCTAAATTTTATATAATTCATTTCATTACATTCATATTTTATTTTATTTTTTCAAAAAATTGCATTTTGAGAATGTAATTTCGAATGACCGAGAGTCTCACTTCTGGTTAAAATATAGAAACCAAATATGGCACAAGAATTTGTTATAGGTGATAACCTTTGATTACGGCCTTCCTTAGTTCCTTTTTTTTTTTAGTAACCTATTCTGTTATTGAGTGATTAATCTGGAGCAATGTCAGAACTGTAGCCTAAATTTAGAAGGATTTCCATAATTGTATTTAAATTTCTCCAGGACACATTTTCTGGAAAAACATTCAATGAACTAATGAAGATGGAAATTACATTTCTGGTTTCTTTGATGCCGAGGCACATCAGGGGATCCATCTTGTCTCAATGATGGGCAAATGTCATCACAAATGAAAGTGATTACATGATTTTCAGGTCTATTTTGTTAATAAATAATTTAGTATGAATTGTTTATACTAAATCTTGTTTTCCTTAGAATGCCTATAGTTTTGAACTATAATCCTTCTGAAAACCCCCCATAAGTTAATTAAGTTTGATTAAAATGATTTTCTAACCTTTGTGAAAGGGATTTTTTTTTTTTTTTTTTTTAGTTTTAATTGAAATAAATTAATGAAAAAATTGGGGTGTGTAATAGAAGCGTGAAGCGTAAAAGCAGAAGAGGTCATCTTGGAAGTGCGCTAGTTGCCAAGGTAGCCATGTCTGAAACACCTCGCAGTTCAGATTAGGTCTAGTCAAATTCAGCCGTGGAAAAGACTGTTATTTCCATTATCGTCCACTAGATGGTGCGTATTCCTGCTTATTAACGGGTAATTAACACCTTCCTCGCGGCCTTCTTGGGACCCGGAGCAACTAGCCGGGCCGGCGGCCATTAACGTTCTCCGGAAGTTTGGTTAACTTTCCTCCTGCCATGGGTGTTTGGAACAGGACTTAAACCTGTATAATTAACTTAAATCTTTTGTTAGAAAATACTTCCACTTGAGAAAAAAAAGAAAAAAAAAGAAATCTCCTGTTCATTTGGGGTACTTACTCTATGTAAAAAAGGTGTTATAACCTAAAAAATGCATATCTATCTATGTAAACCGGAAGGTTTTATATATATAATAAGAGTAGTAGGAAGAAAGAGCGTAGTGTACATACAAAAAGAAAAAAATGCAATGAGAAAAATTTCTTATTTCGAGACTTCTCGCCCCTTGTCAGTGAGGAGGCGCTTGTTTTTTTTTTTTTTTTTTTTTTTTTTTTTTTTTCTTTTTGTGTGTTCACTAAACTTTTTCTTCCTTCTGTTCTTTTATCGCAGCCGGTAGTATCATTTTCTGTATATATTTATCTCTCTCTCTCTCTCTCTCTCTCTCTCTCTCTCTCTCTCTCTCTCTCTCTCTCTCTNATTGCTTTATATATATCTTCTCTGAGCACTCTTTAGCGTCCATAATTTTTTAAATAAGTTATTTGTGACTTTTACCAACTACGAAAAAAAATTGTTTTTTATAATAAGTGTAAAATTAAATTTTACGTATTTTGTCTTTATTTCGCTAAAGTAGCATAATAAGGAAAATATTTAAGACTGTAATTTTGAATATTTGGTATTCTATTTCTATTTTATAAGGGGGAGACAAATTCTGTAATTAGGCTTTTCATTTAAAAAAAAAAAAACTTCAGTTTTGGTTCAAATGAGATGAGGGATATGGGTTTTAAGGGATGAATTAAATTTATAATCGCAATATATTTTTTGTTATTTGATTTAATTAATAATTTATGGAACATAAAAAGTTTAAATAGTCATGGAAATGTGAACATAGGGAGAGGACGTCCTCCCTCGTCTTCATGATAGGCAGCCCTGAAGATGGCTTGCTTACAATGTATGCCGAAACGTTTACAGATAATTAAAAAATACATTTTTTTTTTAAGTTTGTATTTTTTTTTTTTTTTTTATCTACCTTGACCAAAACCTAACTAAAATCATCTAGTAATTTTCTAACGTTTACGTTCCATAATACCTATACTTATTAAGCGTTAACCTTCCTTCCTTCTCAGTCTGAGTCAGGTTTAGTGATCATTCTCTTTACACTCATTGTGTAAGACATAATTTGTCATTTACTCTCATTTTTGTCCGCTCTAGTGAAACCTAGGAAATCTGCTCAGTTTAAGCCGGTCCTAAAAACCTTTTTTTTTAAAGTTTTCATTTATTATATTAAATAGGTGACTGTCGTCCTTAATACGCCCCGTACGTAGCCAGCCAAGTGGCAGGTGCCCTTGGTACCATCCTTCACGAAAAATGAGCCTACAGTGTGGAGGAACCGAATATAGAAGGACTCTTATTAGCCGTGGCTGATACCCTGAGGAAGGCTGACTAACATCCACGGCACATTAATACGCCATAATGACAGGCCTAGCACTCCCCACGGCCGAGAATTATTATCAAATTACGGATAACTCACTTATAAAAATTAGAAACGATTATGTAAAACAAATTTAGTCTGAATTACCGTCCGGGGCGCGGGGAGCAGGTATAAGGGGGAGGAATGAATGGGCTCCAGTTGCCGGTAGCAGGGGCTCGGGCGGAGGCGGCGGCTAGGTATAATTCGTTAGGCAAAGTGCAGGGGAACTGTAGGCCTCCACAGATTACCTGCAATCATAGGCAATTCTGTCGCCGGAAATGAGCTGGCAAATGACCGCCGGCTTTAATTGTGCTGCGACAATCCACTGGCTGTACTCTGCATGTGCAGGGGCTAATGGCGCCGGGACATGGAATATCGGCCGAGCTGCTGCGTGAGGATCT
Source organism: Oncopeltus fasciatus (assembly GCA_000696205.2). Classification (NCBI taxonomy): domain Eukaryota; kingdom Metazoa; phylum Arthropoda; class Insecta; order Hemiptera; family Lygaeidae; genus Oncopeltus; species Oncopeltus fasciatus. The sequence continues at coordinate 210,054 of KZ808076.1, read as the reverse complement.
CTGTGGACGCGATCTCTTTGCTTCTGGAGTGTAACGCACGGCTTGAAAAAGTATTCGCCACATTATGGTAAGGAATTGGTGATGCTCATTGAGCTCATCTAACACCTTTCCATAAATTATGATACCCCATCGGGAAATAACCCGAAAAAATGATTCATCTATTTAATTGTGAGTAGTAAATTAATCACTCGGCATAGGACTTGGCAATGAAATGGAAACTTTATTCTGAAGACTTAAATCCCCTTGAATATCAGAGAGGTCACAGCAGACAGTATTCCTGATTCTTACCTAATAAAAACAATAGAAATAAAATGTACAAATAAACAATAGGCTAATAGTATAAAATATATTCAACAGAACTAAGACAATATTTACTGATTATTGTACAAGTACGGAAATAGGAGAAAGAAGTGTTTAAAATCAAAATAAAAAATATACATGAGGTAATAAAATTACCTGTCATAGTTATCTGCATATTTGCTGTATATAAGCATTTCAGGACTGTTTAAAGATCATAATTATATATATGTATATATATACGAGCTGTTTCTATTTGTAACAGCCCTTTTTTTTATTTCTTTTTTATTTTATTTTANGAGAGAGAGCTGGGCAGATGAAGGAATTAAAGAGCCCTAATAGTCGGCAACCTTGACAGCCAAATAACAGGCTAGCTTTCATTACCCAGGACCCTCTGGTCGTTCTCTTGCCTTCCTCAGGTCTAATTTGGTAAGGCATGCGATAATACAATTAGCTCTCTTCTACATCTCTTGGTCTGGCCGCCGCCATGGGGGCCACAACACTGGAGGATGTGGTGTTGGTGGAGGAACACTGGTGCTGGTTATGAAAGAGCATTTTTTTTTACTTTAAGAAAACCATAGAATACTCATGTTAATAAATTATTAGTTTGTTAAATAACATATTATTTTAATATATAGTAGGAATAGTATTATTTTATGGAGTCTAAGACATACTTGTCCAGACCAGAAACAATTCTAACACAATTCTACCGCATTCTCGTGATGAAGATATATGTTGTGAGTTGTGTTCGCCCCCAGCCTTCACAGAGCGCTCACATCTCATCAGAGCTACCGGAACTCAAGGTGTCCAGAGAATATAATATTTAAAAATATCATCACCCGAATGTAATATACTTTTAAAAAAAATAATAATTATATTTTACTCGTATACTCAGTCTTATACTGTAAATTTCAATTATAGATGGTGTAATATATTAGTATTTTTTTAAGTGGCATTCTTTTTCTAGAAGTCCAGGATTGGACATTGGGAAAATATTAGAGAAGTGAGCATTCCAAAAATGGTCTATTTCGAAAACGCCACAAAACTTAATTAGCAGTTAACAGTTTCCCATGAAGAGAGAAGTAATTTTGAAATAAAATGTTGTAGATTGGTTGTAATGAAGGTAGCCAAACAAACCGCAAACTCTCTCTGTGACTTAGAGTTCACTGTTACGCTCATCATCAAATACTGTTACCATATTTACTATGGAATTCTCGTTGTCACTTTTTTCAGTGACCTTTTTCACTGAGTCACTTTTTCAGGGAAGACCTGCCGTCCTGAAAAAAGCCACTGAAAAAATTTTGCAGTCTAAGTTATTTAGTAATCACTGAATATCTTAAAATGAGAGTATCAGTATTTGAAGTTATCAGAGGTCACAGTATTGGCTCCTAATCAGAACAGACTAACCATATAGTACCTTTACATGTTTATATGGGCAAAGGCAATATAATACTGGAATCATATGCTGTCAGGAATTGCTTTACAAAAGACCCCTGTCTTTATTTGTGAATTAGATGGCCATATATGACATCGTACTCTGTGGACATATATTGCGCTAAGTATACTTCTAGGGGAACAAGAAGTGATACGTATGTCGTTAACGTCTAAGCCACTAATATTCCTTGCGTGACTTGTGAAATGATATATCTGATGCATATAAGACCATTTCTCGTCAGATAATTCTCGACTCATATAATAGATCATCTTACATGGAAATGACTTATGCTGGCTGGCACTAATTGTTTTGTAACTTCCTCTAGTAATAAATTTCCGAAGGCATTGCCATGGCTAAACTACTGTTACTATCCCAGCTGAGTTTAGCCAGCACGAAACATCTCCTTGTCCCACAATATTAATTAATATCATTAATAAAAAAACGTACTTCACGCAGGTGCTGCATAAACTTGGCAAATTTCTCAGTTGAAATCCTGTGGTTTTGAGATTTAAGATATTTGTTAGAACCTCCCTTGATCTATGTATATATATA
>KZ808076.1:192669-207710 GCA_000696205.2 Oncopeltus fasciatus | reverse complement strand
TATATATATATAGTAAAATTAGAACAGGTGGGAGAAAGAGTACAGTGAAGACACAAAAAGTAAAAATTATAATGCGTAAAAGTTTCTTTTTGTGTTTAAAAAAATTTTCTTTTTTACAATCCTTTAGGAATTTACTGAAGCTGGTCATTTAACAATTGTAAAGTAAATAATCTAAAGGGTTATTGTTATTTCTACCACCAATGAATATAGAACTCCAGAGTTGAATACGGACCGTGACAGTGAACGTATGTATTCGGCCAGAAGATGGACGGAGTCCGAAAGCGCTCGCCAACGGGAGATGGTGTACAGAAACCAATGAAGACGGAGAATATAAGGTATGAGAATTGTAAAGTATGTAAAAAAAAGGTGTATGTTTTAGTGATGATGGACCAAAAGTACTTTCGAGCTTCAAATTAAAAAAAACAATAGATGAAATATAGTGGTATATATACTGATTTTATTCATTTATCCTCATTTTATTTTAAATAAAAATTAGAACAAAATAACCCTTATGTGGAAAATAAAATAATTTCTCTACGATCAATTAATAAATATTAAGTGACTTAGTTTTCTTGGACTTGTGATAAATATTTGTAATTTAACTTGAAGACCTGAAGTAAACCTGTCATAGAACATTTTTACCGATATGTCATATCAAGTCATAACAAAATTAAGGTCAGGCGTGAAAAAAAACAGGGAAGAAATCGACTCTTAGAAGGAAATATTAGCCCCAATCGCAATGAAATTTTTATTTGTGTGTGTCTGTGTTCGTGCACATTGCAATTTAAAATAAAAATACCTAATAGGCATTTAAGCTTATTTTTTTAAAACCTGTGAATGAGTGTTCGTTAATGTTAAAAATTGTGTGAGTGGAAGAGAGGAGAGCATAAAAGAAGAATTGTCAAGGAAAAATGTATTAATTTTTTTAATTTGTTAATTCAAAAATTAATTAACAATGAATAATTATCATATATTCGGTGTTGTGTATGTTATGAAAAAATATAATAAATATTTCAATTTATTTTTCTATTAGTTTTTAACATTTATAATCATTAAAAAAGTACATATTAAAGAAGAAGTATGAATATGGAGTATTGGTACCAGACAAGTGAACAGCTAGTATTTTCCCGTCATCATTATTATTATCTTGCTTGTAGAATGAATGTTACTCTCGCATTTGTCCAATTTTACTGAAATATGCGGAATATGCTTAATATAGGCGTCCAACCCTGATGGAATTTACTGCTATATATGTTACATACGTTTTAAAATATGTATATTTTTACAAAATTTTAATTTTCTTCAAAATACACTTAGATTTAGCAGATTAGCTAATTAATTTGTATTTTGAGGGGAGGCACGTTACGAAGCGAAAGGAAAAACAGAAGAAACTCGATTAAAAAAAAAAAAAGAAACAAAAAGGAATAGAAAAAAAAATGAATGAAGAGAAGTAGCGTGGAGGGAGAGAGAGAGAGAGAGAGAGCTGGGCAGATGAAGGAATTAAAGAGCCCTAATAGTCGGCAACCTTGACAGCCAAATAACAGGCTAGCTTTCATTACCCAGGACCCTCTGGTCGTTCTCTTGCCTTCCTCAGGTCTAATTTGGTAAGGCATGCGATAATACAATTAGCTCTCTTCTACATCTCTTGGTCTGGCCGCCGCCATGGGGGCCACAACACTGGAGGATGTGGTGTTGGTGGAGGAACACTGGTGCTGAGGTTAGGTGGTAGTCCCAAACTTCTGCACAAGCTGTCATGTCAGTGTCCTCCACTGTTACCAAAGAGCCATCTAGAGAGAGCGAATTCCTCAGTATGTGTCGTTCTTCGCTATTTCCATTCCCCACTTCCTTATCGCCAATTTCCAAGTGTGGCTCCTGAAACATTCATTTTATCAATAAACCAATCTGTGCCGTTTCATTTCTCTTAACTACAAATTACAGCCCCAACATGTAAAAAAAAAAAAAAAAAACTTGTTATACCCCCCCATGATACTTTATCGGCGTAATCTCCCAATCCTATTGGTTCGATTCTTCTCAAGAGTGAACTCAATCTTTCATTATTAAATGATTTTAGTTGGGGTTCGTTCAAGGTAGATCCAAAAAAATACATATTTAAAGGCGCTGATAACCATAGTCGTTGAGCGCCTCTAAACCTCAAACAACAAGACATATTTAACAAAAAGTGTATCCTTTTGAAGATTATATGCCAACGTATCGGCTTACACTGTAAGCCATCTTCAGTTTTCCCTATCACTTAGGGACAGGACGTCTACCTTGACCGAACCCCAACAAAAATCATCTAAGAATAATATCTACTTTTTGACCGTAGATATTATTCTTAGATGATTTTTCACTCTTCATTTGATCAATCTTTCATTTTGCCTCCGAAACTAAACAAATCTGAGTACTGTGGCTTGTAGAGCGTTTAAACACACACACACTCGGCTATAATTTTTGGTGCTTTGTTGGTAGTAGGATCAGAGATAATATCGAGAAATTATTAATAGACCTATTATAAAAGCAAAACCCCAATCCATCGGTTGACGAAAAAAAAGAATAAGCTCTCACCGGTTTTATTTCTGTTGCACGGCTTGTGTCCCCCATGTTCGCCTTAAGACAGAAGAGGTTTTTATTTTATTTTGAACGCTTACTATGCAATAAAAATCGAAGATACTTGCGATGGAGCACATTTAGTATTACTAAACGGGCGAAATTTAAATTTGTGCGGTTGAGGCACTGTTTTCTGCTTAACGTCAACTTATCTATTAATTTACCTAATACATAATTAGACTCCATCAATCTATCCATGCATTCATGGACCCTATGAGAACTGTCCATAGGCTAGGCTTGAGTATGTGGATTAGGCTTTATATTTTGAAGGAAGCCGCCCTGCTTTGGTGACAGTCAGCTGGATGACGGTGGTACTATAGCATCCCGCTGATATGGGTCGTATGTAGATATGGGAGAGAGAAGAGAGATAAAGAGAGCAGGGAGAGAAGAGAACGAGAGAACGAAAAAGAGAATAGATGAGCTAACGGTCGCCAATTACATGTAAAACTCTTTAATTACCCACACAATGTCATGTGTCCAAGCTGTGGGCCCCCTCCCGTTTTCCGTAAATGTTTGCTTTCGACACCAACCTGTGTTTCAGCAACTCTCAATGCGTGGGTGTGTTTGGTGCTTTTTTAATTTTTTGTTTTCATGCAAAATTGGTGATACACAGCAATTTGAAATTTTAAAAAAATGATTAGTAGAACAACGAATTACTTTATTTACTCAGTAATAGATGCTAGTTAAAATATATCTAAAGGAATGGATTATTTCATTATTGATTAATTTATATATCCGTAGGGAATGTATGTTTTATAACTGGTTTTTTTTTATTGATCCTATTTATGGCTATTATGATTGAATATTAACCAGATGCACGTAAAATACCCTTATCCCTCACATACTTTACTCTAAAAAAATATTGCCCTTCATGGTGCAATATATATTATTTTTTTCCTTTTTTAAAAAATACATAAATATATATCCCATTTAAGGTAATAACTTTAAGGTTTTTTTCTTTTTTCTTTCTTGTGGAATATTATTCTGAGCATAAATTGATTCAAAGTACACAAAATAGATTTAACGCTATGAGATTCATAATAAAAAAAATTTTAAAATTTACTTTAAAATAAGTATACATTGTTTTTCATAGTTTTCTTATTCTATATTCTATTTACTTGCGAATAATACATAATAATATTCTATGTAGTATTAAATAATATTATAATTTAAATTTCTGTTTGACTTCAAATAAAATGCTTTATAATTTTTAATCTGATGTTTTATATTTATTATTTTATTACGGAAATTGATTTTTATGTTCTGCTATTCTTATAATATTTATTATTTATCATACGGGATAGCCATCGCATATAACCTACCCTTGGTTGAATTCTAAGGTCACTAAAACTTTTTTAAATATGTACAGGGAGTTTTGCTTCACGAAATCCTCCTCCGACCACTCATGAAAAAATTATTTTTGGCGGAATTGGCAAATCACCAAACAAAAGTACTCAGAATGCTGACGTCAGGAAATTGATAATGGCATTGGCACTGAATACATTAGGGTTTATCCTTACTATTCGAAGATAATAAATTGCATCTTTTTTTTATTTTAATATCAATATTCCACATAATGTTCGGTTATTTTAAGTTTTTATGGGATTGATGGATAATATTTGTATGCCTTAATCCTTATTGTAATATTTAAGGACATTATATTAAGTGAATGTTGTATATGTGCTGTATATAATGTATTTTAACTTTGATATACATAGTGATTTATGACGTTTCATAGTATGTGATTCTGTATTTAATAGAAGTAAACTGATTTTGTATCAAATTAATTCAATTGAGTAAGGATTCCTCCCACTCCCTATATTTATATGAAATTGAATATTCATAATGAGATTGTTTAGCAATAACTAAAGCTAACGGTGCGACCTCGGTGTACATATCGCTACTTCTCTCTCCTGCTTGTGTAGTAAGTATTACAATCGCCTGTATTTATGACTGGCTTCCTCTCTGAATCGCTAATGGTCCCCGATACATTCCCAGGTCCGTGTTGCTCTTTTTCTTCTATCCTTATTCAAGACTTAAATCGTTTACCCCGCCCCATTTTCTTCTGCCGGATAGAGATAGAGCGAGCTAGCGGTCGCGCAATCGTAAATTATATCCTAACGAGTCCTGACATTCAATTTGCCATAATTTCAAGCAACAAGAACCCAGAAAAAACATTTCCATTATCTCTAAATTGGGTAATTTCCTTGATATGTGGCCGTCCCCCCTCCAACTCAGCCCTGATAAATCCATTTTACCATTAGCGCACTGCTGAGTATTCCCCTTGTAGAGTGCACAGTATTTTTCCGTTTGTTGTTACCAAATGTGCACCTTGTCATGCAATAAACAGTTTATATTTTCCCTTGCGTGACTGTATTATTTTTTTTTCCGTTCCGTTATAAATATTAACAAATAAGAATAAGTCAGTTTATGGAGTTTACTAAACTTTATTTCTATCTTTTAAAATTAAAACTATTTTTTTTTGTTATTAAAAAATACAAAACTAGTCAGTCAGTAAGGACATTTGAAAAGCAAAATTTGGCATTTTAATTAATAATAAAAGCATATCAAAATATATAATTTGTTTTTATTTTAGTATTTAATTTTCATAACCCTCTTCAAACAAAAAAAAAAAAAAATTGTATTATTGACAGTTTCAGTTTTTTGATCACCGCTCTGTAAGAAGAAAAAAGAGGATCGGCTTATTAAATTATTATTATGAAATAGGTTTGTTGTGGTCTTGGCATTACCTTTGTGGCAAGAAATCTGAAGTTTGTGCTTATGTTTATTCGTATGGGGCTGTGAGTGTGTTTGTGTGTGGTTCTTTTCAGCGTTTCGTAGCGCCTAGTGTCTTCATCAGGGCGCATTGTTATGGTCGGAGTTTGTTTCTGTATAGGACTACAGATCACTTGGGCCTTGATGGCGTGAATTCTGATGTCGTCGTGAGTACGATACTCATGCAGTAACAGCTTATTTCTCCGATGCTACTAAGACCGATGCTGATAACAGTTGTGTGCCTACTGATAACATCCTAAGGCCTCTTATTTAATAACAGATCAGTACTGCCGTCAATTTAGGTGAAAGGACCTTAGGAAACACAGGCCTTTCGTAGATTTCCGACTATCAGCTTCAGGTCTTCTGTTGTGTCAGCCTAGTTCTATCGACTTATTGTTTTGACCAGAGAAAGAGGAGTCACGGAGTTTGGTAATGAATTTACTGATATCATCGTCAGGATTTGCGTATTGTAGAAGCGTAATTCTTCGAACAGAAGCCGAGCCTTAATCCTGCATCTATCTTCATCAGATCTTGTGCAGTAGCAGTCTAATTTTGACAAATATGGCTGAGATGACAAACCCCTGCTTGCGATAGCCTAGTTAGGTCTATTTCAGAAAATAGCTCTAATCCTGGATACCTTATGTTGATTTATGTGCATCGGGAGGTTTGCTTCAACATAGTTCCTTGGGTCCTTGAAGCAGACGGTTTACCACGTAAGCTTACCCTTAATTATTCTGATGTCTCTCGTCAGACTACACACATCTCTGGGTGTATCTACACTGTCCTCGCTTTGCGGTACCCTAATTGTCTGGAATCCTAGAGAGGTGTTGCTATCGCTTCTATTTCAAAAGGAAAACATAATTGAATTTCCGCAGTCCAATTCAGATCCGACTGGATAAGGAGTAATTGACTCCCGCTCTCTTGCAAGACCCACACACTTGTCAGCCCCAGCCTGGGTACTCTACAATTATTGTTATTTTCATTTAGTGTAATTATAATTAATTCCTGAAATTTCTAGCGGCTCTAATGAGCACGTATCCTTATTCAATTAACTCCACAGCCGGCCGGTATTGCTAGTTATTAGTAGTAGCCTATATCCCTATCGTCTATATATATATATATAGTAATCGAGAACAGGTGGGATATAGAGTACAGTGAACACACAATAAGAAATAATCACAAATAGGGAATAGCATATATATATATATATNGAGAGAGAGAGAGAGAGAGAGAGAGTGAGAGAGAGAGAGAGAGAGAGAGAGAGAGAGAGTGGGAGGAGGGGATATTTTTATTTTAGTTAATAATTACATGACTTAATTTATTATATGATTATTGTCTAAAAATAAGTACCAAAGAAACGTTAGTTAGTTTTAATATTCTGTATTTTATAATTATCAACTAAAAAATGGGAAAAAAATAAAATATTTTATCAAGGATATTATGAAATAGAGAAGATTAATTAAAATAACCTTAAACCAATTTTACCTATATATTTGTCCATAATAAAACCATTCTTTAATAAATTATTAATAAATGCCATATTTCTAAAATTCATTGTGTGAGTAATAAGTAATTTTTTAGTAAAATAATTTATTTTCATTTTGTTCTTAATGAATCAAAAGTTATTTCTATAGAAAACGTTTTTTTTTTTCGTGCTTTGGAAACATATCAATGCAATTTAGCGTTGAAAAATACATGAATTCAACATCAGAAAGATCTAATGGAGAAAAAATTCTTGTGCACAAATATTTTAAATATTTTCAAGCAGAGCAATTGATCCTTGTCGCTATTAAGTTTTATCAGATTTCTTAGATGGAAATCGCTTCATAGTTAAGATTTTTTTCTTAAAACATTATATGAAATCTTAACCTTTAATTATTAAATTCAGTAGAGAGGGGCTAAGTGGGGGACGAGGTTTAGAGACAGGCAGAAAAGTTTATACCTCTGTAGCCTATACTTTTTTTATCTTTATTTTTTTTATAACCTTTATTTATATATTACATTCTGTTAAAAATAAATAAAACATTTTGTAATTTGATAGCAATGTACAATAGAAAATAAATGACATTAATGAAAGTCGCATGTGGAGAGAAGGTGATCAATGACACCACTTTCAAATTATTTACAGGCCAAGTCCCCAGGAGATCACGGGGCCATCTACGTTTGAGCCGACGGGGAGGGTTGTAGGGGTTGGAGTTAGAAGACAAGGTCTGTGCTAGTGGATTAGGATGGAATGGCAGTTTACTGTGGAAAATGTAGCCTATACTTAGTATTTATTATTTTAGTAGTATTTATAATTTAATTTTATCTTATCAAATTATTTTTCTAAACTTTGTGTCATACAACGTCTTGTATGCGAAATTTTCTTATTAATAGAGAATAGAAATTTTCTTATACAATTATTGTATCATCGAGCGAATTTCGTTGATAAAAATGTTGCAAGTTTAGTTTTCTCGATATTCCTTCTTTAAAGAGAATTCTGTATCATTTCAATAATTTTGTTTAATTTTCTACAGTTCTTGCAGTAAATGGCAAAAAATTTGAAAAATGTTATTATACGGGATTTTTAAAAAGTTTTTTTTTTTTTTAATTAATTTTCTTTGTTTGCAGGAAGTGCAACGACAATGATCGGGCCAGACGACCGCCAGTACCAAGAAAACGGTAGAGTTCCTGATATCTCCACCCCAAACGGCTTACTTGAAGAGCCCAGACGTAAGTTATCAATCATGTAAAATGTAATTCAAATCTGCAATAATGTATAATATGTATCTTAATAATAATAATGTATTGGTTTGGAAATAGATTCGTATTAAAGATACATTCTGGGTTTGTTCTACCCGGTTTGGTCATTACTGCGCATGCTATCGTTTTTGACTTCTCAAGGATTTTGTGTAGTGACATCATTTTTCCCTCAGAGAACTTAGCCTGTGTGTGTGTGTGTCTTTATACATATATATATAGTGCGTTAGAAATTTAAATAGTCCTTAAATGAAATCACATAGGAGCTTTGTAAACTATACGTTTTTTCATAAAGATGGAAACTGATTAGTGTTATTGACGAATTACTTCTTTGACCCGCAGTTAGAGAGCAATTAGGGAAAAAGGAAAGTTCACTAAAACTGGCTCTAGACTGGCCGGGGAAGAAAGTGTGGGGGAAGTATTAAACCATCTTAGTTTTAATCGAAAATAACTAACTTAGAAGAGTTTATCATACAAATTTAAACATAAATTTTAAAACAATATGACCAATTAGACCAGTTATGTCTTACAAACTATATCGCATCTCAAATAAATATTAAGTATTTAAGAATGTACCGAGTGTTAAGAAAGCCCTCTTATTATGAAAATATAGAAACCAAATTCAAAATATAGGCATCTTATTGTAAACTTTTGAATTAATTCATCTTATGAAGAAAAGAGGGTTTTACCATAGAAGAAGAGCAAAATATATAATTGTATTTTCTTTGTTGTTATTGTGTGTTAGAAAAAAGATTACTTAACATTGTAGGTGTAAAATATGATTTTCGAGAGTTTCTAGATTTTTTGTGAAAAATACTTTGACGTCATACTTTTTACGGTCATTGTCATTTCCATGCTTTTAGTAGAAATTTTTTCTTTTACTCCCATTAACGTCCATTTTTAATAAATCATGAGAAATCTGCTCAGTTAAAGTAGCCCTTGCGTGATGGTCTTTTTTAATCTCGGACCGGTTTTACTTTTTAAGATTTCAGATATTAATCAAAGAATGTTCGTTATGTTTTATTATTGTTTTTTTGTTATGTATTATTTGTTTACGTAGTGATCGTTGATGAGAGTGAGAGTTTTGTAGGTGGCTGAGGACATCGAGGAAGCTGTACTTCCGGTCCTCCTCTAATTACCTGTGTTGTAACTAAAGACGTTCCCGTGTAGTGCGCCACCTGCCTAGGTCGGACGAGGGGCTCCCACGTTCGTCGTGTACGGCTATTAGGATCTCTGGATGGCACTTCTAGACATGTCGAGTAGACTTTCTGTAAGACTCCTAGGGGCGTCACCCATTGGATGTGGAGACCTGGCTCGAAGAGTTGAAGGTCTCAAGAGTATCCAGAGAGTCCAGGGAATCCAGCTGTTAACGATGAGACCCATTTACTAAACATTCCCGATCCTAATTACTAGATACCATATATATGGTCCTAACCCCAAATTATTAAGTATATGTGTTTTTTAGCGTTTTCATTTCCAGTGATCTGCCTTTTCTCCCTGCGAAATTTTTTTCATGAAGAATGAAGTACTCCCCCTCCCCCGAAAGCTTGTAAAACGAATATACTTGCGGTGAATAAATAGTGCTTGCTGAATCTTAACCTCTACGTTACGAACTTAGTAAATTTATCAGCTACAGTAATAGGCATTGTCGATCCTCCAAGTTCATGTTACTAGGGACTTAAGGTCTACTTTAGTAACTGCGATATAGTACTTCTTCAGGCCCGATAGCAACATACCGTTATCTAGCTAACTTTATTATAGTTTCAAACGACAGCAATTAAGTTATTAAACTTAATAGTTTGCTAAAGCAAAGTATAATAAAACTGTAGAATTCCGATTTTGATGCCTAAAAATTAAACTCTTGACTGTATTTCAAGTGGCGCATACTATTCTAAATTAGTACTACAATTTTTCTTTTTTTTTTTTTTTTACAAGTTTTCTGAATACTTTTGCACAAAAAATGGGTCAACATTTTTTGCGAAACTCAGCCTCTTCCTTAAAGATTTTTGGAGCCTTTTAAGAGCGTATTAATCCTGGAAGCAGTGAACGGTCGGTCGAGCCGATTGGATAGTTTTTATTTATTGAATATTTGAGCAATGAGATTTTATTTTCTGCCTTCTCTTTGCAGAAAAACATGATTTTCTAAATTTCATGTGTGACAAATTATATAAATGTGCATTTTTCCTTTAAAAATTACTAAATGTTATAAAGTAATCAGTGAATCAATCGCAGAATCCATAAAAAGTTAAAAGCTTCTTTTCTACAAATGTGACTATGAATTATTAATTTTACTTAGGTTTTGAAGAAGCTTACAATTCTTAAACTTACAGCGTTAAAAACGTATTTTAATAAGTTTTTCAATCTCCTTTTAGAAAGTATAATTGATATTTCAGTGTTGCACAGAATATTTATACAAAGACGACTGACTGTTTTAACTGAAAGGATTCCTTCGTGACTCCTCAGTCAGATGCATCGTTTTCGAGTCCTATCCTGGGCAATCATTTACCGAGATATAAAATCTTCCACAGTGACATTGCTGTTTATAATAGAGCCGCTGTACATAGACCTCCCTTTTATGCCCCGAAGAAGTTTCATAAAAGATAAAGAAAAAAATTGCACCAACAAAACAAATATAGGGACCCAACTGTTTAAGGTAAAAAAAAGTAACTGACCGTGAGTGAGTGTTAAATAAAACTCTGAATTGCATGAATTATATAAACAAACATTGTATAATTCTAGAATAAAACTGATAAGTTCAAGCTAGTAGCAGAGTAACTTATCACTCTGTCAGAGTGAAGTGAAATAACATATTAATCTTAAGTGGGAATTTTTAAAGTCTACAATTCAAGCTGATATGTAATGGAAAAAAAAAAAGAAGATAATCAAAAACACCTACATTTTCAGACTTATTTATACAATGGCGTATCTGAGAAGGTAAATGAGAGAGAAGACGTGTGTATATGAGAGAGAGGGTGAGAGTGACGAGGGAGAGATTCCAGCTGTGTTCGGGGACTGTGTCATGCGAGGTATAAATTAATTTAATTATAATATTCGTGGTTAGTGACGTCACGCGATCAGCCGCTATCACCCCGATTTATCAGCAGGCTCGCTAAAATGTCCCCTTATCAGCACGCCTACAATTATTCAACCATTCATTACTCACATTCAAACCGGTATAATACCTGTGTCATTTCCACCCGCCAGTTCATGTTTGCCCAAAACTAAATGCAAAAGACTGATTTGTGACCTTTTAGCATATAATTTTCTCCCCTCCCCCTCCCTATTATACATTAATATATTTATTGTAATAACAAGTTAAGCCTTTTGAGAAGGCAACAAGGATATAATTCATCGCTAAATTGACGCCTCTTATATGTTTGTCCATGGCCCAGACCTTTGACTAAAACCGACTTTGTATATAGTCCTCACCGATCCCATATTTTGTATCTCATGAATAATGTACAGGTAGAGATGACGCTTCCGAGGCTGTATTAATGCTCAGGAAGGCGTAATTTCCTACTTAGATGATATATATTTTTAATTCTTTGTTGCTTCTGAATTTCGTTATTAATCACTTACCAAACTGAAGTTTTTATGAGGAGTAATTTTCAAATGCTTTACATAAAATTGTATATGTGTCAATTAATTAGGTTATAATCGTAATTATTGGTTTTGATCGTTAATATATATGAACGGGTTGCGTGTATGAAAGTATAATCAGTTGATGGCTAGTAATCAATGACTTCTCTATAAATATAGATATAATACAATTTTATAAAATTTATATCTACATAATTATCTAAGTGTCCTTTGCACGTAAAAACTTTATTTTATATTCTGTAATCGTCATGTACAATTTATGATCGTTTGACATGCTATATAATACACTGATAATTCTATACCGAGAGAACTGATGTATCATTATTAGATATTTTCCTTCTTGGAGTTCAGTCAAGGCAGATCCAAAAAGTACAATTTTTAAAAATGTGTATTTTTTAATTATCTGCAAACGTTTCGGCTTAGATTGAAAGCCTTTCTCTGTGGCCAAAAAACTCTCCATTTTAACTGATCTGCATCATTTACTAGAGGGTTGCTCTCTAGGCAGTGAAGAGGGTTGTCCGGTTATGAATTGCTGGGAAGTTATTTGTCCAATGGAAAACAGATAGAATCTCGGGGAACTGGGAATAGGAGTCAAAGCCGAGTTATACCAAGTGTGATTTCTCCGTGACTGTGGAGAGTGAGATTGAATGCGTAGTAGGTGGTCTTTTATAGCTGTACGGTGGACTAAGGATTGTAAGGACTGAAAACACATATAAGATGCTTGGTTACAGAATTTAGTCTAATATCATAGTTCCCTACCGGTACTGTAACAAGACTTTGAAAACTTTCAACTGATCTTCACCAATCCTACATTCTAGAAGCTAAGATTTGGTCTGTTCAAAATGATATATATATAGGACAAGTGACCTTAGTTTCTAATATAATATAAGCAAGTTTTGAAGCTTCTTTTAGTAAAATGTTTGATTAGTTCTTCTATGGCTTATATCAGTCAAAAAGGAAAGGTGTTTGGAGGTAGACCAAAATTTTTACTGTTGATATTTTTGTTATTGTTAGCGTTACGAACAAAATATATTGTGCAAGACAGGCGTAAAATCTAATTTAATGTTATTTAAGTCCTATAATATTAAAAGAAAAACGTTCATTTAGGAAGATATTTAAAGGTGTAAATTCGATTGTCGGAAAGGGAGGGGGGGAGTCCTCACATTTATTTTTTTTTTAATATAGTAATCTAATTCTATCTATGGCATCCTGATGTGTGAATATATTTCTGGTTGCAGTCAAATGTCGCGAAGGGGCTTTGGGAAATAATTAATATTGAAACTTCATTATTATATGATTTAAGAAAAAGTTTTTCTCATTTTTAATTACGAAAAGTTATTTATTTTCATATAGATTTACGTTTTTTTTTTTTTAAATTGGAAGTTTTTTTCATTGTCAATTTGTTTTCGGTGACCAGTCCCAGAGACCGTTTTGGAATCTGCAGTTCCATAGCATTATTTGTTTTTAAGATTTTTATTTTTTATTTTTTTTTTTAATACTCTTAGAGTTCAGGTGTATGGTAAGTTATCAGACGGATTTAGTTTACAGAAACATAGTTGTTCATCTTTGAAGTTTGTTCCGATCACAAGGAACCTTGTGAATACAGACCAATGGAATTCTTGAAGTCTGGAGGGCTGTCAAATCTATTCCTTGTAGAAGGGCTGTACTTTAGCGTTGTAGATGATGGTGATAATCGCGTACGGCTCGAATATAACCATTCCAGAAATGAAGTTCTGGACGAACTCTTACTCCCTCTTATGAAATTCCTGGATGGGAGATAGTCGCGTGTGGCTTACTCCAGCCAGGTCTGGCTAATTAATAAGAAGCCTCCTGGACTGGAGGAGTCTGGAGGCTGACGGTAAGTCGCGCCTGGAGACGGCACTATCACCTGGAGGCTCCGGGAGACCACTTAGTTTTATCTGCGCTGCTGGGCCCTACAGGTAGGGACTTACATCCCCTCTCGCTCTGTCTACCCTCTCTCAATCTAATCGCAGACCGCTCCACCAGAGTGCGCTCTACATTGGGAGAGTCCTGAACTCTTCTTCGTATCCTATTTCTTCTAATTCGATAGTAAACTTTCAGAAAACAACTCCAATCCAACGTTGCCTAAACGAAATTCCGTCGAATTTGTTAATAGGTAAATAATCTAAAAGGTTATTTTCACCACCAATGAATATAGAACTATCATACCTTCTATTCTCCGTCTTCATTGGTTTCTGCAAACCATCCTCCGTTGGCGAGCGCTTTCGGACATTGTCCATCTTCTTGGCCGAATACATGTATCATAAAGAAGATTATAGATGTCTTTACTTCAATGTAGTGCATTATATAGTGCTTTTCCGATTCAAATGAAAGAAGAAATTTTTAAAACTCGCGAAATTGCCGGTCGTTTTTCGTATATAATTTTTCTGTTAAGTATTTTTTCTTATAATGGAAATTAGGCTTTTTTCGTCTTATCATGCACTTATTATGCTAGGTAAACTCTACTTAACCGTTCTTTTATTTATTGTTATGTATATGTTTAATTTTGCATATAGGACCTATGGTGTTAATCCCTCTCCCCCCCTCACCGTTAACTCAGGCGTGGCAGGCAGTGGAAGGGGGAAAGGATTCATTGCAGAGCCGACCGGTCGTAATTCTGCCAAGGCAATCTCTCCTCTCTCTATGTAGAATTATGTGCATGTAAACTGAACATAGAACTGAAGTCCCCTCCCGTTGGGCGCCGCAGGTGATCCTCTAGGAGTGGGGAATGGGGGTTAGTTAGCCAGGTAATAGATGTCTGTATTAACGAGAGTACCCTCTCTTCACAAGTGAAACAGGTGGCAGGATGTGGCGGAATAGGGCTCTTATCCTTAGGCCCTGTTGAGGTGTGAGCGTACCAGCCGTAGAATTTATTGGTTCCCCAAAATGGAATGAGGTTTTTTTTTTGGAAGGGGGAGGGGAGGGGGAATAAAGAAAATACCGCGGAAATTTATATGTTAAATCAGCTTTGAGATAGGTATTTTCCTAGTTGAAATATACTAGTATTAAGATTTAAAAGTAAAAATATTCCTGTGAAGAAATGAATGGTAACCGCTTTTACAACAATAACCAGGCATACTATTTAAAAAGTCCACCATACATGAGCAGGGCAAATAAAACCTGTAAGAAAAAGAAATAAATTTTTTTTTTTTAGAATGGATTCGGTTTGAGAAATGAAATGAATGATAATTTTAATAAAGATGAATGGAAAGAAATGAATTAGGAAAAAAAAATAAACAAATATTTTTTTAAACTTTATGCTAGGTTTATCGTAGTTTATGTTGTTAATTAATTTGTAA